>CAUYRT010005078.1:0-42763 GCA_963574885.1 Lepilemur ruficaudatus | reverse complement strand
TAAGTTAGAACCTCTTGTATTATCCTGGATTAAGCTTCAGCCCATTATTCGAAGTGAGGTGACACAAGACCCGAAGAATGGGTTCCACTTGTACTCACCATCAAATTGGTATTGACTGATTAACACTATGGTGCTCAAAGGTTGGAAGCGAACTCTGGGGAATTGGGGGTGGGGGGTAGACCCAAGTCTGAGCGACGTGGGGGGTCACTGTGGAGGGGTGTAATATGCTTGAAAAGTAGTTGGGGAGTGGAATTGGGGGTCTCAATAGGGGAAAGGAATTCCTCAAAAACTGATTCCTGTGATTAACTGTACGCCTCAGTAAATTCACTGAAAATCATTTAATTGTACACTGAAAATGAAGTGTTGGTTGTACGTAGATACAGTTGGAGCACTATGTATGTACTCTCTGGACTACTTTGACAGAGTAGGTTTTTGAATGTAACAAGATAAGTCAACTTGAGTGGTAATATATTTTGGGAAATCAGCTGACTACAAATTGTGACTGTAAACATTTTACTGTAAATGTTTTGTAGTTTTCCCTCAATAAAATTTTAGGAAGAAAAAAAAAAAAGATGTTTTGTAACCAGGAACCCAATTTTCCTAACTCAAGCCCTGAAAAAAATTTTGTAGGGCTTGATGATAACCTTAGATATTCAGATTGCTTTTTCTTAAGGTAATGTGTAGTCTGTTATGCCTTTCTTGCTTCATTAATCCATGTACAGCAAGAGGTATTAGCAGCAGCACAGATGTCATGATGGCTAGACAAGAAGAAATCTAGAGCAATGAGATTGTTCACTATTACTGCCAGTGAATTGAGGCTGACGTGTATTATATCTAGGGCAGAGGTGATGTTGCTAATAACTTCTGTTAGAGTTAACATTAAGTTTCTGGTAGTCTTTTCTACATGTATGGTTCCTACTGTTGGGAATGCTACTCTGATTATTCACATAAACAACGAGCCAGTTATTCTCCCAGATAGAATGCATGAATAATCAAGGATGGCCTCATTTTGGAACTTGTGTTTGAGTCACATTTCCAGACTTGTTGACTTATAGAATCAAGGTCTCTATGGACAGAGAAGTCTTGAAATACTATTCCTAAAGTACATGAGGCATTAGTCTGAGCAAACAGGACCAGGTATCCTGGTCACGAAGGAAGTAGTAACCAGCAGGGGTACATGGAAAGCCATGAACAAAAGAAATCATTCATGACATGATGTTGGAACAAAGCCTTACGTGAGCTGGGTTACATATTTGAATCTCCATTACTCTCTTTCAATTAGCAAGTAATTGACCCATTGTCCAGTGAAGATTATGGAATTCAAATTTAGAAGTATCTAGGGTCTGATCAATAGATGGTAATAATTGGTTCTTTTTCTGGGATAGAGAAACAATAGCAAAGTCACAGGTTGATTTGTTTAAGATCATTTGTTCATGTAGGTGCAAGCGGAAATGTCATTGATTATAATTCTCTAGGGTGTCATTTATGGTGTCATTTGATGGAACCAGGATTGTTCTGAGGCTTTTTTTTTTTATTTGTTGGTTTGTTTCTTTTAATCAGGGAGTCTGGTTATTGATGACCCATAAAGCAATCTCTAAGATTGAGGGAAGTGGCTACTTTTTGGAAAAATCTAAGCATGTCATTAAATTGAGTATGTTCTGACTTCATTATAATAAAGAGAGGGAAAAAAAGAGAAAAAGCCACTATGAATGGATAACAATCAGAGGTCTGTAGAAAATGAGAAAAGTGATTATAGGCAAGAAGATTTTTTAAAAAAATAAACAGGGGTTTTGGTCTGATGTATTGGGTAGAAGCTGTCTACTGTCTAAGGTCATCTTTTTCTGAAGATTTTGGGTCATTTATCTGCTTCTGAAAATAGACTGCTTCTATAGCATCTCTGAGAATACTCACTTTAAATTCCTCTACTGGAGTAGCCTTCCAGCTGTATGGAATACTGAATTGTTTCTTTAGTTGTGAAACATTAACCCAAGGATTGATGCCTGATAAGGTACCTTCCAAGGAGGTTCAAGAAAGTTTTTTTTCTGATGTTTGCTCCAGTAATTGGAATTTCCTGGGTAAAAATTATAAAGAGGCTGTTTGGAAGATGTTGTGAACAAGTTAAGAAATCAATCTTAACTTGTGGTGATAAGACGGAAATCCTGTGTGATATTTTGTCATATCTTCGAGCAGGAGGGCAGAGTCTAATACTGGAGGTAGAGTGTCTGTCCCTAAATGAATGGGCTTTCCAGTTATCAGTTTATAGGTGGATAACCAATATGTCCCTGAGGGGGTGGACCATATGACCATAAGGGCTAGTGGAAGTAACCTTGGCCTCCCAATGGAGATTATGGGCTTCTGAAAATTTTCCTAATTTTTAGAATGCTACTGATTCTTCCCACTTTTCTAGAAGACTGTGAGTGGTGAGGGCAGTGTAGTTTTTGAGCAAGGATTAATGCCTTACAGATTTCTTTTTAATGGTTGCCATAAAGCATGCACCTTGGTCACTTGTTATAAGAGTTGGTATGCCCCAAATTAGAAACAAATGATCCAGTAGCTTTTTAGAGACTGTAATTGCTTTAGCTTTTCAGCAAGGAAATATTTCAACCCAACCTGAAAATGGACATATGTTATCTAAAATATAGTTAAATTTCATGGAGAATAAAAGTTGGATATACCCCATCTGAAGGTATTTAAGGATCCTTAAATTTCCTGCCACAATCTACCTTTATAGTTTTTCCAGGATTTTGTTGTCGACTGGTGACACATGACCTAAGCATGACCTCAGCAGTCTATAAGTCTTTCTCACTGATGTTGATTTAAGATAGTAGCCAATTTGTCTGAACCGTGATGAATAGTTTCATAGAGAAATTTTGCCAGTATCCATTTTAAATTATTTTGTGTTTCCAAGTGTCCTTATTGGGAGTGCCAGGGATTATCTGAGTGATATGTGCAATCAGGAGTTTTTTCCATTCTTCCTTTCCAGGGATTTTTATTTATTTATTTTTAATTTTGTTTTGTGTTGTTTTGCTTTGTTTTAGAGATAGGGTCTTGCTCTTTCTCCCAGGCTAGAGTGCAGTGGCACCATCACAGCTCACTATAACCTTGAATTTCTGGGTTCAAGTGATCCTTCTGGCTTAGCCTCCCAAGTTGCTGGGAATATAGGTGCATGACACCATATGTGACTAATTTTTTTTAAAAAAAATTTTGTAGAGGTAGTATCTTACAGTGTTGCTCAGGCTGGTCTCAAACTTTTGGCCACAAGAAATCCTTCCTGCTTTGGCCTCCTAAAGTGCTGGGAGTACAGGCATGAGCCACCATGACCAGCTGTTTTCAGGGATTTAACATTGATATTTAATAATGGCTTCTTTGGATCCCTCAAGGGATTTATCCTTTGAGGATGTAATTAGGATCATAATCTTGGTGAAGCCTGCTCATTTGGCAGAATGATGTGCTATAGAATTTCCTTTAGCTTCCATATTATCAGCTTTTACGTTGGCTTTAACCTTTATAATAGCCACCCCTCTAGGAAGCATCTAAAAGTTACTTAACTTATCCATTTTTTCATGGAAGTTCCAGCAAAGATGAAAAACCTCTTTGGTTGCAAAGCATTCTAAAATCATGTCCTACTGTAAAAGCATACCTGCTCTGTATGTATATGTTTACTCTCTGGTCTTGGCTAGATGATAAGCTCTAGTAGGCATAATAAATTCTGTCACCTAAGCTGATATTACCTCAGTTAGGGGAATATGCAGTACTCCCTTGGTACCTAAAGGGATTTGGTTCCAGGATCCCCCACATATACCGATATCTGAGGATGCTCAAGTCCTTTATACAAAATAGTGTCATATTTTCATATAACCTATTTATATCCTCCTGCCTGATGCAGTCACATACCACATAATAATATTTCAGTCAATGACAGACCTCATATACAATGGTGTACCATAAGATTATAATACTGTACTCTTATTGTACCTTTTTATGTTTAAGATATGTTTCTATGTGTTTAGATATATAAATACTTACTATTGTGTTATAATTGCCTGCAGTATTCAGTACAATAACTTGCTGTACATGTTTGTAGCCTAGGAGCAGTAGGCTAATACCATATAGCCTAGGTATATAGTAGGCTATACCATGTAAGTTTGTGTAAATATACTCTATTATGATTGTACAATGACAAAATTGCCTAACAATGTATTTCTAGAGTGTATCCACATTATTAAGTGATACATGACTATACTTTAAATAGTCCCTAGATTACTTGTAATACCTAATAATACAATGCAAATGCTACGTAAATAGTTGTTATGCTGTATTGTTTTTTAATTTGTATTGTTTTTTGTTATTTTTTCCAAATATTTTCAATCCACAACTGGTTGAATCTGTGGATGAGGAACCTGCAGATATGGAGGGCTGTTTTCTAAAGTAGAGCTTAAATTGTTGATAACATATCTTGCTTGATAATCTCCAGTTCCCGTTTTGAGATACGATCCATCAACAAATAATATTAGGTCAGGGTTTTCAATAGAGTCTCTAATGAATCTGAGTGAGGTACAAAAAAAATCCCTAATTTAGATAAGATAATTGTAAAGTTTTCCTTCTTCTGATAGGAGCTGGAGAATGGCAGGATTTAGGGTATTATAGTGGTGAACAGTAATGTGAGGAGAGAGTAAAAGAGTCTCCTAAGAGGTTAATTGACTGGTTAAAAGTGTTTTTTGCCCTTAATCAGTAGTAGAGGAACCCTGAGGTCAGTGGGGAGCAAGAACTAATTTAGCAGAAGCAATTGACAAGTTTTGCAGCAGTAGCTAGTGCCCTGAGACAAGGAGGATAAACCTTTGCAACCAGGTCAAGGGTGAGGTTAGTAAGCAATGGGTTTTTGATGTTTCTCATGAAGTTGAGTTTAAACCTCAACTTGTCCAGATCACTTATGCATGAACAGAAGAAAGGACTTTTTATAATTACGGATGCCTAGGAAAGGAGACTTTTAAAGAGCCTTCTTCAGATTACAGAAGTCCTGTTCATGTTAGTCCTTTCAGAGAAGAGTATCTCTTATTGAAGCCTTAGTCAATTCATAAAGAGATGTTGCAATCCCAGAAAAATTTGGCACTCATTATCTTTGATATCAGTTAAATCTAGTACTCCTCTAAATAGCAATTTCATCAGAGGACTAGAATAAGTTTGGATAGTCTTTATCAGGAGAGTGTGCTTTCCCCTCTATAGATAGGTCATACCCTAAATAATGGACTCTGTTTTGCCAAAATTGTAAGTTATTTTTTGAAACATTATGTCTTTTTCTGATAAAGCCAAGAGCAAGTAAATAGGATCTTTTTTACAGGCTTCATTGTTTTCTGAACAAAATAGCTGATCATCTATACTGTATCAAAACTGAATCAGAAGGGAAATTTTTGTTTTTTAAGTTTTATTTGAGAATCTAGGAAAAATAGAAGAAGCTTTAGTGAACCCCTAAGCCATGACTGTTCAGGTATATTGCTATCCTCCCCAGGTGAAAGTATAAAGGTGCTGACTTCACTGGTCGAGAGGTACACTGGAAAAGGCAGAGCAGAGATCCACTACAGTGCAGCAAGTGACTTCATTTGGAATTGATGAGAGGATGGTATTTGGGTTAGGTACTACAGGGAAATGAAGGATAATAATTTTGTTGATGGCCCTGAGGTCTTGAACAAATCAATAGCCTCACTTATTTTGTTTCTTTACTGGCAGGATAGGATGGGAGTGTTACAAAGACTAGTGCAGGATATGATAAGGCTTTTGGATACAAAGCTTTCCTTTACAGGTTTGAGTACTTCCTTGCTTCTGGCTTCAAGGGATATTGGGAAAGTTTGGATAACTGTTCAGTAGGATAGATCTGAACTTTAGTAGATTTTCCTCTAATTATTTTTCCTATGTTAGTGGAAATTTTAGCCCATGGAATGTCAGGTACCATGTTGTGGTAAGCAGAATAATAGTCCTCCAACGATGTCCACATTCTACTCTCTAGAAACTATCACTATGATATGCTATATGGCAAGGGGGGAGTCAAGTTTGTAGGTGAAATTAAGGTTAACAATTTACTGACCTTGAGATTATCCAGGAGGGTGCAATGTACTCACAGGGGTCTTTATGAGTAGAATAAAGTCAGAGTTAGATTGCAAAATGCCTCACTGCTCAATTTGAAGGTGGAGGAAGAGGCCAGGAGTCAAGGAATTTAGGTGGCCTTTAAAAGCTATAAAATACTAAGACAATGGATGTTCTCTATTCTTTTTTTGAGCCTCTAGAAGAAATACAGCTCTGATGACACCTTGATTTTAGCCCAGCAAGACCCATTTTGCACTTATGACCTCCAGAACTATAAAATAATAAATGTGTGTTGCTTTAAGCTACTGTTTGTGGTAATTTGTTACCTTATCAACTGGAAACTAATCCATGTGTCAAGAGATTTATCTGGGGTTTGCATCAGATGTAATGGAGGAGGCAAGGATGTATCAGAGCAGACACAATTTGATTATGAATAGAGAAGTCCTCTGGAACCTCCAGAAATAGTTCCTCTGGTTTGCATTTCATATTACAATTTCAACTGCAAAGTAAGTTTCTTCCTATTAAATTTACAGGAATGTATCACAAAAAGGGAAGGGATGTTTTTCACTTGAGGGCTCAAGAGTTACAGTTAAAAACTGAGAGATAGGAATAATCTCTGCCTTATTTGAAATACCTACCACCTATATGATATGTTTACTCTAAGGAGGGGACTGAACAGAAGTGGGAGGGTTTAATGAAGAGAGAGTAGCTCTTGTACCTGCTAGGAGGTTGACTGTCTGTATAACAGTGAGTTCATCTTGAGTGAATTATCTCTTATGGGTAAGGTAGAATATCTGGGTGCTTTTTCCTTCCTCAGAGCACCTTCACTTATCTAAATTGAGAGATTTTTCTTTGACTTGGTGTTTCTTTTTGTATGATGGGACTACCTTTATTCCAGTGTCTTTTCTGTTTTTAATATTTACAATTGTCCTTGTCGGTAGGTGATCAATTAGAAAGTGAGCTATCTAGCTGTTTGATCTGCAGGACTGCAAGTTTATTTTGGATCTTGTCTTGTTTTTGTTATAAAGCCCTTTCAAAATGTTCTGTAGGATGCTGAAATTCAGGTAAAGGGGCTATTTTCCATTCTAATTTCTGTTTCTAAATTGAATCTCCAATTTCAGACATAACTCTTGACAAAATTGGATGGAAAGGTTGATGTTACATCAGCAACTTTAACTCCTAAATGTTGCTGAAAGGTACAGTTGACCCTTGAACAACACAGGTTTGAAATTCATGGGTTCACTTATAAGAGGATGGTTTTCAATCAAATTCTTATAAAAATACAATAGTTTTGGGATATAAGACCTATATAAGAAGGAGGGAGTTTGTATATATGTAGCTTTGGCAGGGTGTATACACAGAGGGATGGGGGCGGGTGGGGATTGTCCTGCCCTATATATACTGAGGGATGGTTATATTTTCTAGTCTATCCTGAAAATAGCCTATAATTTCACATTTTCTCTGTATAATTATATTATAACCCCAAATTAATTTTTATTGAAAATGTTTCAGAGATGGGATATTGCCTTACTTTTTCGTCCTTTTGTGACACTCAGATTTATTGTGGAGAGAGGAATCCTGTAGGTCTTTTTTGGGGTCAATCCAATCAGCTTTTGCCATTTAGGAATTAGTATCTGTGGTTCCAACCAACATATGTTTAAGTTGATGTAGATCAAGTGTCTATGGGTTGTATGTGCTCAGAATAATTCTAAATTCTTTTACAAGTACCTGCTGGTCTTGGTGTGTGGCTTTAGGAAAATCCTTACTTATAGCTTTTAACTCAGCTGAGATATGAGGTTTAAATTCTAGAATTGACTGCATATCTGGGTCTAGAAAGGATGAGTTTTTAGAACCAACTGGCATTTTAAGGTTTTAGAAAAATCACTGGGAAATGGTAGGGGGACTAGGCAAGGAGAAGAAGAGGGAGGAGATGACCAAGGAGTAGAAGGAGGTAATAATGAAGAGGGAAGAGGGAAACCTGGATATAGTGAGGCAACTCAAGGACAAGGAAGGGAAGGATGTACTAGGGAAATGAATCTTACTTATTGTTGCTCGAGTTTATCAAATTGCTCATTAGTCTTGCCCAAACAATCTTTTAGTGAAGCAATTTTTAACCAGAATTTTATTTGGATTCCTCTGCACACCAATAGAAAAAAAAATGTTCCTCATTGAGCCTGAGAAATCTTATTCCCTTTTTTCCTGAGGCATCTCTCAAATGAACAATTTTATTCAAGTCAAAGTGGACTTTGAAGTCTCAAATTTTCTTTGGTGAACTTGTGCCATTTAGAGAGAGATGCTCAAGAATTAGGATTGCAATGAGAGTACATAAAAGAAGTTTTTCTTGGAGGAGACTTAGACTTGATGACCCCATGAGACCTGAAAAAAAATGGTCAAAAGTGATGCTTGTGTACATCATGTCTCCGGTCCCAACAAGTCAGCTGCCTATAAATGCAGACTTGACAATATACATCCCTTGACAGGCAGAAAAGCAGACAGAACATTCTCTCTGGATCAAAGCCAAGATCTCAGGACAAAAAAAAAAATGGAATAGAAGCAAGAATTTATCCAGTTTTACTGGTGACCTGCAGCAAAGTTTGTACAAATGGAAACTGATCTGGTGAGAATCGAAAACTCAACAATCTGTGAGGCCAGCTTAAACAACATGCTTGTAGGATTTATGCATGTGTTCTACCCTGGGATTCTCCTTTTTATAATAAACAACACTTTTAAACAGGTCAACACGAAAAGAAACACAGAAGACAGCAAAAAGGGATTAATAGGAATGGCCTGCCAAGAATGTCAAACAAATGAGGATCAATAACAAAATTTGTGTTCCCAACAGAATAAATAGCTGAGGAACTCAGTGAAAAGAGAGCAGAGTTTGTACCTCATGCTGACTTATAACATCTGCATGGACTCAAGAAGCCACAAGCAGCAAGGCACCAGGGATATCCATGGGTACTGCACCTACTTGAAACCTAGGAACAGCAGCAATGGGCAATGCAGACCATGTTTCAGTGGAACCTCTAGAAATACTGTGGAAATAACACAGATTACTCAAGTGAGAACAAATGGAGGTATTTACTCAGCTTGCTATAGCAAAGGAATCAGCTACCAGCACTTGCTTGGGTCATAGACTCAAAGACAGGCAGGAGAAATGGGAAAGCTTAATTAAATAAATAAATGAATAGTTCCAGGTATTCTCTGATTGGACATTACTGGCATGGGGAAGTTGAAGGTAGGCTAACCGGAGGTGGGGCATCTTATGTAATTGCATTGGGGGAACATATTAATATTTGGTTTTCTGTGACTACACCTGAGTTGGAAGCAGAAGGTGGCACAAAAAAATAGAGAAGCTGACAATCATTGACAGGTCAAGTCCTAACCCTTCTGGGTCAGTTTGCAGAAGTGATGGTTTGGCTTGCTAGGCTGATTGCTATGGGGTTGTGGGTTAGAGTTCTATTGTCATCTACGGTTTGGCCATTGGTGTTTGTATATTCAGCATCTCAGACGGAAGGAGAGTAGCAGAATAGGTTCATGTAGGATATCCAGTGGTGAGAAGACCACAGTCTGGGGAAGGAATAAACTCCTGCCTTTTATTTATTTATTTGGGGGGTGTGGTTTCTGGGAGAATCGTTTCTAGCAGAGCATGACAGAGCTGGTTAAGTTCCTAATATTAAAAGACCTACAAATATTAAGAAGACTCCGCATAGGTGGGATCAGTCTTAATAGAAACTAGATTCTGTTAATTCCATCTCATCTCTTTTGTTATAAACATATAGAGGCAATCCAGCTCCCAAAACCAAGTTGCTGTAATGCAGCCCTATAAAAAGGGTCACTATTTCTAGTTCAGTCTGCAATATTTTTGGCTCATGAGACAGAAAAGCACATCAATAATGAGAATGAAATGCAGGTGTCTTTGTTGTGTTAATTTTGAAGTGGAATTATAACTAGGTTTCCTTTAAGCTGTGACTGTTAGATAGATAAAGGCAGGGGTAGGAAGAAGGATGGGGAGAAGAGAGAGGAGGGGAGAGAGCACTCAACCTAGGCTTTACATGCAGAAGCTTCTGTGGTCAGTAGGTTAATGGCATGATGCTTGCTTCAACTGGCTGACAGACCTGGCCAATTATGGAAAGAGATTAAACTAAGGAAAGAGACAAATGAAACGGAATAGAGTTGGAGAAGATTTTGAGAAAGTAAAATGATCATTTGTGGTCATTCCAGTATATCTTCGTTATGTTTGGAATATTTTGGAAAGATAACTAAAAGAAGTGACTCTGCTAAGTAAGCAATTTCCTTGAAGTAGTAGATATGGAAGGGAGAAAAATGCTAAGCTTCCAGACAAGCTGCAAGAAAAGCCATGGGATTGGTAAATCAGGTCAATGGAATACAACATTGATAAGAGCTGCAATTGCAAAGAGTGCAGACTGAGAGAACAGTTAGGAGAGAAGATTGAAATCACTTGTAAAAGGGGAAATTCATTGCCCTTTGCTAATGAGGCAACCTTATCCTGTATCTTTTGTGATTAGGATAGGAAGCTATGGTCAGTTAGTTACTCCCATTTTTTATCTGACCATTCAAACAGAAGAAAAGGTGCCCGACCAAGAACTCAGTTATAAGTCATGAGCATTACAAGCATTAATGAGCGCTTACTATGTGCCAGGCACAGTGCCTCAGGCTTAGCATTTTAAACTTGTGTTTTCTCATTTAATCCTATGAGGCAGGTGCATTAGCACTGTGTTACAGATGAAGACACATAGGTTTAACATGATTAGATAAAAGGCCCAAGTAAATGGTGAACAACTGAAACCCATGCGTTTTTGACACAAGGCTCAGAGTGCTTGAGCACTGCAGTAAGCATCCTTACTTGGAGATAATTAAGGACATTGTTTACTTGGTTGTGGGGAGTCATAGAACAATGATTAAATCTCACAATAACTAGAATATGCAGGACTGGAAGAAAGACAACTAAGGCCATCTCAAAGGATGTAGAAGAATATAAACTCAGATTATAGAGTTTATCAAAAAAATTAACTGATAATATGATAGCTAATTATGAGACTCTCAAACTACCTACAGATTTTTTACTTTGTATTTGAAAATAGAACCTCAATTATTATAAGTTTTCTATAGTACTTATATACGTGTATTATTAGAGGTCCATCCTTTCCACTAAGCACTGTAGTCTTCATAAATAGTTTTTATATTTTGAAAGAATTAAACTAGGCATTTTAGGAAGAGAAGAGTCTGTGCCTAGAGACAGGTACTTGTCACATTACCCAATAAGCCAATGTTGCCATCTGCTGGTCGCTTCTCTGAACTGCAGACACAAGGTTCCAGGGTCCTTTCTAGTTACAGATCCGCCTTGGGGATGGAATCTAAAGGGAAAGCAATCCTGACACCTCAAACATTACAATGAAGAGCCAAAATAATTTTGGGCCTTTTGAGCACCAAGAGAACCACCAATTTATTCAAAGAGGATTTTCGTTTAATACTAGGGTATTGACCATTTGGAAACCTATCTCTTCAACCTGCCTCTATAAAATCTGCCTGGATCTCTCAAGGTCAGTAAATCCTGCTAAGAACTTCCTGAACATTTATGCCTGTTCACCAGGTTTATGGCACACAGTCTGTTAGTTTAATTCACATGATACTGTGATGATGTGAATGGACATCATTCTTCCTTGAAGCAAGTATCCATGGTCTCCATTACATCTGCACATTTGTCCTTTGTGGCTTAAAATGATGAAGATTTTTGTTTCCTAACTTAAAATTTTAATTTTGTGATTTTATTTTGGTTTGTAGCATGACTTCTAGTTCTGTCATATTTTTGCAGCCCTCAGGGAAAATAGACATGGTTAGGATAGTTGTTCTGAAGAGGCTGGCCAGAAAAATCACAGGTGTAGGGCTCACTCATAGATTCTTCTAGCTTATTGCACTTAACATAACACCCTCCATGCTTATCTGTGTTGTCGCAAATGATGAGATTATCTTCTTTTTTTAAAGGCTGAATAGCATTCTCATGTGTGTGTGTGATCTTCTTTATGCATTCATCCATCGATGGACACTGAGGTTGATAAAATAAGCCAGGCACAGAAAGATAAATACCCTATGATCTCAATTTTATCTGGAATCTTAAAATGTTGAGCTCGTAGAAGCATAGAATAGAATGGTGGTTCCCAGAGTCTGGGGATAGCGGGACCGGGGAGATGTTGGTCAAAGGATACACAATTTCAGTTAGGCAGGGAAAAGTAAGTTCAAGAGAGCTACTGTATGTCATTGTGATAGCAATATGTTGTATACTTCAAAATTTCCAGAGAGTAGAGTAGATTTTAAGTGTTCTAGCCACAAAAAAATATGGGAAGTAATGCATGTGCTAATTAGCTTGATTTATCCATTCCACAATGTATGCAAATATCAAAACATCAGGTTATATACCATAAATATATGCAATTTTTATTTGTTAATTTTAAAAATAAAGTTCTTCTAACATAACAAGGGAAACATATAGCTAACATGGTCTTTTGAAATCTTGCATAAATAGTACAGTGACACATGTTACTTACGTTAGCTAAATAAACCATTAGGAAACTCTCACTTGGTAGAAGTCCAATATAATCCATGTTGTGGATGGATGGATTGAATCCGTGTTTAACTGTTTATATTTTCCCAAATAGTTGAGAAAGTGTGCCAAGCAATAAATCTGACTCAGAACACAGGAGACAGTAGCACTGCAGCTTCTCTTTCTTCCCTCGGTAACTCGTTTTTCTGAAGGAAAGAGTCATCTCTACTTAGCTTTTTGCTACAAGAATGAACCCCTTCTGAATATTTAGCATGCTGGCTCTCACTATCCTTCCTCCACTTCAAATTGTAAATATTAATTTATTTTTAACTTTAATCGTCATGTATTACAATAGCTAATACATAGATATTAGAGACAATTATGTGGTGGGAAAAATTTTAATTAGTAACCTATCAAATACCACCCAGATAGTAATGTTGAATATTTTGGTGTCCTATGCAAACAGATCATCATTTTCATTTTACGCAAAATAAATGATAAGAAAAAATACTATGCATTAACCTGTTTTGTTCTACTATAGCAATATATGATAAACAACCTTTAAGTTAATAATTACAGATCTAGATCATAAATTTTCATGGCCACAAAGTATTCTATTATACATATGTCCACTGTTATTGGTTGCTTTTATAAATAACAACTTTACATCTAATTAAGATATATTTCTATAAGTGGCTTGCTGATGAAGCATATACACATTTTTAAAGTTTTTTTAATGTGGCAAATTATTGTCTAGAAAATGTGAATTAATTTATACTATCACTAGCAGTATAAGAGGTATTAATAGGTGAAAATATAGTGTTATAGCATGGCTTTGATTTGTATTTGTTTGACACAAATAAGGTTGAACACTTCATATGCATATTGGTTGATTATATTTTTTAAAATAACCTTTTTATAACCTTTGCCATTATAATTTTTAAAAATTTATTTCAAATGTTTCTTATTTACTTAAGCAGCTTTTTCATATATAATGTTATGTTTCCTGTTCATTATATATTACAAATATTTCCCCAAGATATTTGTCTTTTAATATTACTAATAATACATGACTTTTTTGCATTTTACAACTTTAATATTTTTATACAGTTAAATATATCAATCATTCTTTTAAAGGTTTCTGACTTTGGTATCAATCTTTAAAAAGTTCTTAAGTCAGGGCAATATGGCACTCTTTTCTTTTAAACGCTTTATTTTTTAAAATTAAAATTGTTAATGCATCAAGAACTTATTTTGGTGTACATTTGAGAAAAGGATTTAAAAATTTTTGTCTCCAAATCACTGGCTGGTATACCATTTGAAAGATCCTAGAGAGCTGGATATTCTTTGAAACTACCTGCCCTCCAAGTATTTACTCTGGTAGCAGAGTTGGGATGATACGAGCAGCAAGCTCACAAGCTGGTCAAAGAAACAAATCAGCATTAGTGAGAGAGACAACATTAACTCACTAATGTTACACATTTCTCTGTCATTAAATGTAAGGGGAATTACTACTGATGAACTGGGGCATGGCTGCATTACACGTATAAATATTTATGTGAGAAAAACAGGGTAGAGGGAAATCTACTAAAGACAGTGCTTTCACAGCAGAGGAGTGAGAAGGAAGCCTGACTGGTGTGCAGATGAGGGACTTTTACAGGGAAACTAGACTGCATTAGGAAGGACACTGATGGATGATAGAGGCTGGTCTCCTTCCTGGATCTGTACAAAACAATGCATTAAGCTGTGATGAGATTGTGGAGCTTATGGTTTTTAAGGTACCACAAAGTAATTTGGCAAGGTAGAATATTTTCAGCAGCATTAGTCATTATTATCATCATTGTCATCATCTACACACACAGACAAAAAAAAAAAAAAAATCTGAAAGTTAGAGCTTGTGTTTGAGAATGACCATATCATTGAACTTGAGAAAAGAGGATGTCTATGTTTATACTTTCTGATTTTGTAAAATAAGATGACTATTCCAAATCAAACTGTCGTTTGAAAAGGCATTAGGTCTCATCAGCTCCTTTCCCTGGCTTCAGTTTCCTTGAGTTAGGAAGGTGGAGAAGACTAGATAGATTCTGAGGTTTTGGGTTGATTTGCCTCAAATCCAGGTTTATCTTATCCAGTTTTTTTTTTTTTTTTTGAGACAAGAGTCTCCCTCTGTTTCTGTATTGGTAAAATGCAAACATCAAAGCCTTTTATTTAATCCTTAGTTACACACTTTGAATCTGCCCTTCATCCTACTTTTTGCTATGAAGGTGATGCACACTACACAGCAGAAGAAAATACTCTAAAATATTAATCCCAATATAACGCATAACACATTGAAGACAGTGGACTTGGCAATGTGTAAATCTGGAAAAGAATTCTGAGACTTTTTTTAATGCAGAATGTAGAGTAACATAATATCATTTGGTTCTTCTCATAGAGACATTTTCTTCTTGTACTTTTTCTGGGGATGTAAATTTATCCCCAAAGGAGATGATCCTGAATCTTTTACAAATGCTGTCAGTGGTTAGATATACGTCTGTGCATTAAATAGGCTTGCCCAATATTTATTGTCTCCTTAATCTTACTTTTAATGGGGACACACAAATGTATCTTTAGATAGTATCAGGCTCCAGCCAGACAAAAGTTCATGTCTCTATTGAAGGGAGAAGTGAGGGGGCAGCAAATTTTGACTTCCTTTGTTGTTTTACACTATCTTAGTGCTAGTTATGGATTTTGGAATAATATTTTATGTTCTAGGAATAGTTTTTATCCAGTGATTAGAACTTTCAATTTTTCAGCACTTTCCCCCTAAATCTTTTAAGGTCAAAAATCATGAATAAATCCATGCTTTATAGACTGAAAGGTTTTAGCTTCACAGAGTTGTCAGTAGACTTCAAATTGGAGCAGTCTTTCAGTTCTGTTACTTGCGAGTTATTGATAAATTTGCACACTGCTGGCTGCAGTCTTAATGAATATATTCATGGACCATGGTGCATGGCTTGTATTTAGAGGAATCCAAAATATGATTTTTTAAAAACTTTAAATTAAGTTGGAAATGTTACTTGTGATTGAATATTTTAAAAAATAACTTAAAAATTAAGGATATGTGTTATTGTACTTATAATTTCATATTAAATGTCAAAATGTAAATATTAGATGATACACCACAAATGACGTTCTTAGGCCATTCAGTTTAAGCCATCTTACCTAATGCTAATCACAGCACAGATGACGTATTTATAAAAATTAAGAGGTTTAGCATGGTAACTCTGATTAAATTCTAACCTTCATAGTGGCAGAAAAGCTAAGAGAATTATAAGCTGTGAATATGTCAAGAATTAATGAACTGCAAGTCTGATAATAACTCATAGGGTGGAGATGGGAAACTTTCACATTTAATGACCATTTCTATAGTCTAGAGTTCAGTTTGAACTTCTATTTTTATTTTCAGTAAATGAATTGTAATTTTAAAATGTCCAATTAGACTATCTCCCTCAAGGGGAGAGAACAGAGCACTTCTGTTCCTGAAATTTAAATGTAACTGGGTATCCTGTATATTTATTTGTTAAATCTGGCAACCCAGATTTAATTGTCCTGAAGAGAGACAGAATGGTAAGCTCAGGGTAAGACTGGGTTTGACGATGCCTAGAATTGAGACAAACTTGGATGGGTCCTCCAAAAATGTTTTTGGGAATGAGGATATTTATTTGCTAATAATGAACACAATGTCCGTGACAGGAGAGTTATTCTTTTTGAAGTGATTTAACCAGAAGATCTTAGCCAGAAGAGTCTATGCCATGCATAGAGGGCTAGTCACCTCTTAGATTGAATAGAAAGGAATGGGCACACGGTGAACCTTAAATGAGGTAGCATCTTGTACATAGTTCATTTTTAACTTATATTTAGCATGTAAACACTAAATTGGCAGGCTCCTATTAGCCAGTCTACGATGATTATTAATGGGAAATAATTTTCCAGGACCCAGGATAAATGATCATTTGGTCTGTCATGTTAAATACTGCCAAATCCTGGGAGACATGCAGATCAGTGTGATGACTCACTTGCCCATTGTATCATTATCGTCACCTTATTGAAGGTCATTTAAATCATCCACTGGTCCTTTATGTTTCCATTTTTGGTAAATACTACATTTTGAAGAAGTGGATTACTTATCACCAAATCTGATGCTATATTAATAGATATCAAAATAACTTTAAAATCCTTTTTTTGTTTTGGCAAGCAAGATAATGGCTATGTTTGGTATAATATGATGTATTGATATGATACTGGGAATATACATTTTTGGAAAATTTCATGAAATTTGATATGTGGATAGAAATAAAGTGAAAAAGTTTAAAATGGGCATGTGCTTTGCCCATGTTGATCAATTTGTGCTCTTTCTTCATTTACAAAGGTACATTACAAAGGTACGTTCTTGTTAAAATTTATGTAGTAACTTCTGAAGTTTTTCATCTAATTAGAATTCAGCTTTGTTTAAATTTCAGTGTTTAAAATCTTAACTCATTTATTTTGAGCAAAATTTCAAGCTGGATTTCTTTTTAAGAAAATGCTGTTAGTTTAATGATAATATATTGATGTTTTTTTATTATAAATTATTGTCATTTATAGAATATATTAATATTTTAAACATGGGGTGACTGTAATGGGGGAACTCTACATTTCTAGAAATTTTTGGACTGTTATTTATCAGTGTTATTTTAATGTTCTGACTTTATTGGCTGCAACAACATATGTTCAATAACCTTAATCTCCCCTACTGTGTAAAAGTGTGGATGATTTTGTGCCTGTGTTTATTCCATCTGAATCCCCATTCATTGGGCACTTGGGTAATGTCTAAAGGCTCCCAATCTTTCCCTGAGGAGGAAATACTATTAATTTTCTGCTGCCTTATGAGTACTCCAAGGCTAAGAGTGAATGTCATTGAAAGAGGTGACTATTACTCATGACTCCTCTCCTGCGGGGAATCCTGGTGATCTAGAGAGAGGGATTTATGACTATGGAAGCCAATTGACTAGTTATGAAAGAATTTAGCTGGTCATAGAAGCCAACCATTTGGAAACCCTCATTTTATTTAGTGTTTTCTAAGTATTTTCTAAGAGAATATTTTATTTTAAAAAGACATTGTTTCACAAATAAAGCTTAAGTCCTATGTAGATGGCTTTGATTTTTTTATATGCTTACTCAAAAATCAGTCAGCACCTATGAAATTTTTGGAAAACAAATACCTGTATAGGTGTATTTGAAATAGTCAAAAAATGACTGGTACTTCACTTTATTTACCTGCTTCCAAGTTAGATTGTCTCAACTTTGCCCCCAACACCTCAGTGTTTCAGTAGAGTCATACATTCCAATGTCTTTAGAGCCTATGTTTAGAATCAGTTGTTTTCAGTCACAACTGCCCAGTTGACTAAAAGAGGAAAGTTTTTTAAACATCTTGTGCCTGGGCCCTATAACTTGGGTTGCCAAATTTAATAAATAAAAACACAGGATGTTCAGTTAAAGTTAAATTTCAGATTAAACAATAAATATCTTTTTGACGTAAGTATGTTAAAGAAGTGTCGTCTGTATTTTATCTGGCAATGTTGCCCAGGGCCCATAGATTCTGATTTAATTGGTCTGGGGTAAGGTCTGGCTATTGGTGTTTTTACAAATTTTACAGGTGAATAAAATATGCAGCAGATTTGGGAATCACTGGCTAGATTAATAGTGTTTCACAACCTGTAGTGTGCATAGGAGTCACCAGAAATGTTTGTGAAAATGAAACTTCCCACTTTCCCTCCAGTCTAATTCACCAGGTTGGAGCTGACAAAATTAACAAGCATCCCAGTAAATTCTCATGGCAGGTGTGTGGACCACACATCAACAAACACTATTTTAGAGCATATTAGTGAGAACTGCTGTTTCTTTTTTTTTAAATTATTATCTTTTCATGTTATTTTTTAGAATATGAGAATAGTAAAATCCCAGGGTACAGATAACACACTGGTTAAGAATAAATACCATTTATTTTCATACATTAGAAAAAATGATATGGATTAGGGAGATGTTTTTTAGAAGAAAAATAAAAGTCAATATGAATTTTGTCATACTGTTTGCTATCATTTCTTATGTAACAAATAAAAGACATTTATCTTCTGAATTAGGAAAAGGGTCTTTGTGATGATGACAATATGTTAACTTTAAGGACCCCATTTCTCTGAAGACTCTAATCTTCAGTAACTGGAGAAAGTGACCTTTGGAGACACTAAACCTAGGGAATTGACATTACCAGTTTGGGATTGGTTGTAAGCTCATGCTGAGCAAAATTTCTATGAGACTATACTCTACAAGGTTAATAGGCTAATTTTTTTTCAAGATTGTATACCAGGAAAAATAATGTAGATAATTAACACTGCTAGTGCCAAGGGCTCTTTTTTTTTCATTTTTTAGGTGGTTTCAGTAACAAAGAGAGCAAAGACATCCTGTCTTATTTTAGCCTCTTTGTGTTGGTGATTTCTGCATTTCAAATCAATATTTTTCCTAAGACCTGAAGAAAACTCAGGGAAGTAAATATCATGCATTATTTTAAGGGCCATTTAAATTGATGGAAATCTATACTACTGTTAATGATCTGGAGTAATTACTTATGGGCATGATTATTTCCCATAATCTATTAAGGCAGTATCAATTAACCACAAAGCCTATTTTATAGTAGTAAACATTTCCACATGCCATCCTTGACCCCAAGTTCCTTTCCATCGTTCTTTTAGGTAGTGTGGTCTTTGGTGCATTTACTTCTTTGGTATATTGTTCCAATTTTCCTCCAAGTATGGAAATAACTTAAGCCATATTTTCTATTTCTCTATTTAGAACTGTTTTAGCAAAACTGAACAGTTACTATTTGCTTTTAATTATTAACATTTACTAGCTAGTTAATTAGAGCAACCTGCTTGGATTCATTGTGACATTGTGACTCTATTGATTAAAAGGCTACTGTTACTCTAAGGAGACTTATAATTGCTTTCAAGTTTTCTGTTTGTTCTGTAACTTTGAGTCTAGTAAGTGCTCTCACTGAAACTAGTAACTCAGGTTTATACAGCTCTTTATACATGTTCACAATGACTTCACATGCCATTTTAAATTTGGTCTTCTCAAGAGTGGTGTGGGGTATACAAACAAGGTAGCGCTAATTATGAATCCCATTTTCCAGATCAGGAGACTCTGGCTTAGAGTTTTAAGTATCCTGTGGTGACAAGTCTGTAAATGTTGGACTTGTTCCCTGTACTTGGACCTTCTGCCCTGCAGTGCCCTTTCCACTCTATCTTAACTGTTTCTTATTAGAACAGACCAAACCATACAAAATAATATAAAAGTACAGGGAGTGAGTAGCTGTTACCAAGGAAACTATTACTTTATTTTTTTAAAGTATCGATCAGAAGGGAGATTGAGAAAGAAGATGCTTTTTATCACAAGTAGAAAATGAAAAATAATCAAGTAAAGATTTGAAAGTAAGCTGATAGGAAAACTGTCATGGAAAACTTGACACAGCAGCATGATCATGTTCAACACACTCTTCTAACTTTCTTCTGTTTCTGGGAGAGGAAAGCAGGTGCAAAGGGAATAGCACAAACATATGAAAGAGAGTTCTGCAGTTTAAATTATACTACAGGAAAGAATATGACGTAAATCCTATCTAGTGGACCTCAGGAGGGAAAGAGAAGATGAGAGAGGGAATGAGGAAGAAACTTGCATCTTCTGTAGCTGAGCAGCAGTGCAGAAGATGTGGGAACACATTGTGGCCAGTTATCATCTTGATGGTTGGGATGTTGTTCAAAATGTTACAAAATCTGGCTATTTCTGTTTCTTATGGTCACTGAAATAGTTTAGACTGAGTGTATATAGTATTCATGGCTAGGGTGCAAAAGAAACACTGATAACCTACATGAAAGGCTTTCAAAAACTTGGAAAAGTGGCTTTATTTTCTAGAACTCTAGATGTGTTGCAGTTTGAAAGGGCTTGAACTGTGGGAACTGTGATAGTAAAGTCGGGGGAGACAACCAGTTTCAGCTTAATTAATGATTAAAGCTAAGAGTAATTTGGAGTAACTACACCTAATTGCTTACAGTTTCAACCAGTGGCCCCCAAACTTTAGGGGGCACCATAATCACTTTGTTAAAATACAGATTGCTGGGCCCCACCCAAGAGGTTCTAATTTAGTAGAGCTGCAGTGAGACCTGAGAACTTACTTTTTCAACAAGTTCCCTGCCAAAGTGATGCTGCCATTGCTGGTACAGGGACCACATATTGCTAACCCCTGGTTTAAATATTGCTTTGATTACTTTGGTTTTCTAGGAGCAATGAATACTGGTGAAAAAGAGAACACAACCATTTACTGTGAAGTTCTTTTAAAATCCCATCAAGGAAAAAGATACTGATCAGACCCAGAGAAGTCACCCAGGACTGGAGCAACCTGAGATCCTGCTCCTGGCCTTCCCTAGCCTTTGTTTCTGAAGGCCATTCTGGGGCCATAAACCTTGCCCTGCCAGATACTGGAATAACAGCAGTATTTTGCATTTTCTTTTAAATCGCCATTCTGGAACAATTTCACTTACAAACTATGAGCCTTTTTGAAAGGATTTTTACAAATACCAGGCACTTTTGATTTCTGAAGCAAACTTAGCATCAGCAAGCCCACATCTTTGTTGAGGAAGCACGCAGAATGCTCAGGTGTGCCTGATCAGTATCTCTGTCTCCATCTCTCCATCTTTCCAAAACGCCTGTTTCCCTGTAATTACATGTTCAATTTCAGCATAGAGACTAATAGCCTGATTAAAATTGACGTTAATCTGTTTTAGAGCTGCATTTTTTAAATGAAATTTAGTTAACCACTCCTATAGCTCTTTTTTACTCACAATCTGTGCCCAAGAGGTTATTTTTCACCTGATGACAACAAATAATAATTATGACCAAAATACTTTGAAAGATCATTTAAGGCATATGCTTTTGAATTCAGTCCTGTGCACTGGCACTAGACATTAAAAGTCAGTTTCTCCTTCAGAGTTCCTAAGCAAGGAGAAAAAAGAATGCCTCTTCCTCAACTGAATGTATGCAGAACTCAACGTGTGAGTCACCACCTCAAGTTGGCAGCCTCCTTGGTTACAGCAGGACTTAAAAAAAAGAAACTAGTCTGGGAAAGCTGCTTCCTATGAAACAATACAGACAATGATTTGTATTTAAAATATGAACACGGTGCAGAAGGTGGAAAGATAATAGTAACTCTAAAAGAAGATCTGTGTTGTGAATGCAAATCATAAAGTAAATGTAGGCAAAGAAAGCTGGTAGCAAGTGAAGATATTCAATTATCTAACGACATCTCAAATTAAGTCTTTTTTAAAAAGAAAGAACGTAGTAATGTAATCTTAAGAACTGTGTGCTATATCTGAATAGGTCGGTTTCTCTCTCTCTTTCTCCTTCCCTCTCTGTTTTCCTCTGGTGCAAAAACTGCATGTACAAGATATACAAGTCATTATTACACATTATTTGGGTGGGGATGACACTCTATTAATAAGCTGGACACTTTAGGATGTTCATTTATTCCAACAGATGCTTAGACTCCATTTAGAACACTGACGCTGTCGTTTATCAAATGACACCCTACTGGTCTCAAAGAGTTAATGAGAATCTCAAATTTCCTACTTACTCCCCCACAGGAAAGGCATCTGACTCACATTTTGCAGTCTAGCGGAGCAGTTGGCACCCCTTGACATTCATGCCAAGTCATCCTACTCAGAGCCCCAGATTCTTACCTAATGAGTTGCCAGCCATTGCTGTCTGTATCCACCCTTTACCGGGCATCACTGTTGCTCTTCCTCATTCACCTTCACCTGTTTGGACTCTGGACTGCTCTTACCATATGTTCCTGCCACCCTTATTGCAGCCCTGGCTCCAGGGGTGGTCTCTGACTTGGCAAAAACCTCTTCACCCTCTGACTGCCTTGGCACAACCATCTGAAAACATAGCTGATTCACCTCTATGATTTACACCATAATCCTTAATGAAGAAAGTAAACTTTTAAATAAAATGCTAATACAGTAGCTTTATATAATGGCTAATACAACAACATGAATAATTACAAATACAAAACTAACTTCCCAGCATTGAATTAAAAACGTTGGTGTGAATGGCTATATTATCTATTGCATCTTTATGAAGCTACATAAAGGTAAATTTCTTCTTATGAAGTAGAGTATCTCTGTACTTATTAAACGAAAAGAAATTTCAACACACACTTATCATGCCAGTAATTTACATTCCTTTTTGTTTTTGAAAAAAGTAGAATATTATTAAAAATGTCTTTAAGGTTATAGTCACACATAGAACAGTTTGGAAATTAAACAAATAAAAGAGTTGGAGTCTATACTCCAAACTGCCAGTTGGAAAACTGTTTAGTGATTCAACTATTTGAAAAAATTAAGAGTCTTCATCTTCTCCCTTTTCCAGATACCTCTGAGTGTATATGATATAACCTATATAATGAACCTTCTCTAGAAAGTCACTGAATGGAAAATATAAATGGCTGGAGTAGCAGAAGACAACTTGTACTTTCTATTCCACTAGACTGCAATAATTTTAAGAAGTCATGATATCAGATAATGTCTCTATATTTTAGGGAGAGCATTTTTCATATTTCTTCAGTCTTGTTATTTACTACTGACAAACAAGAAGATACTTTCTCCTAATGCTGAGTTTCAGATATTTATATTTGAAACCTGTGTTATATGTCATGCTCTATGGGATTTTAACATTTTTAAAAAATAAGTTAGCTTCTGTGGAACATCAACCTGTATATCTGGTTGCTGGTACTGATGAAGGGAGCAGCCGCCTAAGAACTGCGGAATCCCCATCATCTGTCAGGGCAGTGAAGATAAAAAGCTTGAAGATACCATAAATTTATAACATGGAAGCTTCCTGGGAGTTTCTTGCTGTTTCTTTATGTGTTTCCTTGTTTGTAGGTCCATAATTATAAACTGATTATAGCTAGAGAAAAAAATGCCTCCATTGTTCTTCCCACTGAATAGTAATTACTCTGTATTGTGTTTCATTGTGATTTTTTCTGGTAGTCTTTTGAACATTATTAGGCTATTTTAGGTTTCAGTATGGCTTCTGGCAAGCAGGAAATGCAAAATAAGTATAATATATGTAAGATGTTTATACTGATTACCTTATTGCATGTTATGAATCATATTGTAGACAGACTAAGTATATACTAGAAAAAAAAACTGTCTTGTTTCCCATCTGTAGTCACTTGCAATATGTTTGATGTGGTTCTCTTTGCTCTTTATTTTGGTTCTCCTTTCTTTTTCTTGATAATATATAGGTAGTTTGGAAAAGGCTATATCAAAGTTAGAATGCCATATGTTTTGAGGTTTTGAATATACTCTGGACAATATGAAAAATCTATTTCTATGTGAGGAGTAGGTTATCTTTCATTAAGCCTGAATTTATACCAGCTGAAAAGAAAAACAATGCACAGGTTTATTTTTTCTTTCTATGAGTTGATTAATTATTTTTGTTTTTAAATTGATCAAACCGACCTGATTGCTGTCTCATAGGCATAATCTGTAAACTCATCTGGAGTCAAGGTCTAATTAGTCTAGATGCTTTCTTGGTTTGCTACTAATTGTATGTTTAACTATACAGTTATGACGAAGCCAATTTGTAGGGTTAATAGAATTCATTTTTTTATATCCTTTAAAGTAATTGCATTTTATTTTATCATTTCAATAGATGAGGAAAAAAATCAATTTAGCTCAGAGCATAAGAGATACATGAATGACTCTGAAATAAGTGAAGTATCAAGAAGATGTAGTTTAAGTAGGATGGGAAATGTTAAAAAGCACGTATGATTTTGGGTGAACAAGAAATACAATAAATATAAAGGATTTCTGAAACATATTTTTAATAATAGAATAATAATACATTTTTGAAATGACTTTTGCTATTTTTGTTGGATTTTACCAAAAATTCACTAAAGAAAGTAAATTGACAATGTGCATTTTCTAATCTGATATTTTTCAAATATTAATAGAAACAACTAGGTGGACATTTTCCCCTCATTTTTAGTCATTTGCGATATATTTAATTTTCAGGTAATATCTTTCATCTAAGAGAATGAAGTTGATCACAAACTAAAAGTCTTAGGAATTTCTCTATCAGTAAAATTAAAAATTGCATTCCCATAGAATTTACCTTAAAGAAGTTGCATAATTTGGGCATGAAGATCTATAAAGATGTAAGAAGATATTGAATATCTAAAAATAGAAATAAAAGGTCTATACCAAATTATTGGACAGCACAAGTATATGCCACAGCAAGTCAAAGCAAAGGAAGGTTATGAAGTCAAAAAAGAGCAAAACTAAAAATTAGCAAACTAATTAATAAATTAATAAAATGGGATACCAGTTGGAAAAGTAATCAAAGAAAATAAAAAATATTTTATAAATATAATATAAATAGAGGAGTCTTGAGGGGTATTTTCTTATAATTAGATTGAGAAAAGAGTTAACTGATTTGCTAATATTTTTTCTGTATCTACTTTTTAATAGTGAATTTTTACTTTTGAAGAAAGAGACTTTTCATTAATAGAATAATACATAGCAAATTGTTTTAAAGTTAAATTTGTTTTCAGATTTAATTTCAAATGACTAGTAACAAAAGGAACACTGTAGGATCTGGCTGGAGTTATTATCACTTCCTCTCTTCTTTTTGTTGATTCCTAGAGATCTGAGAAGAGGATTATTTTGGGAATAGTTGAAATAAATGGCCATCTAAATTTAGTGGTTTTTTCTGTGTACAACTTGTTGAGGACTTAAATTCCAAAAGTGATAGCATGTTGACAGTATATACTCAGGGTGGTGATCTCTTGAGCATCAGCAGTTGTTAATATCTCTGTGTGGGCAGGGATGGAGGGAAAGAATTATGGCTATTTGGAGGAGGAAAATGATCTAGAACTGCAAAATCAAGACGTATACTAAATATGGCAGAAAATAGCCAATATTATGACAAAAAAATTCGCAAAATGAAAAGGATATGATGCTGAAAATAGCTCTGTGAACTTAACTAAGAGTGAAAAATAGTGACACAGTTCAGAAACCCTTTGTCAGATTAATCTGATCTTCTAAATTAGATCAACACATCCAACTGATTGACAGCCCATACATGGTAACTATAATAACTTTAGAGAGATTTTGAGTCTGTCTTATTTATTTATCACATTTATTTTTAGGCTATAGGAATAGGATAACTAGTTTTTATTAGGAAACATAATGTCCTATAGATTTGTACTTAGAAAATAAAGAACAAGGAGTTGCCATGATGTGGCCTGTTAAGGTAGGGCCATAATCAACTCTTAACTTTTTGTTACATAGCAGTGGAAAAGACCCTTCATTATAGGAATGACTAGCATGTAAAGATGTGTTAGAGCAGTGGTTCCCCAACTTTTTGGCACCAGGGACTGTTTCCATGGAAGACAATTTTTCCATGGACTGGGGGAGGAGGGAGATGGTTTGGGGATGATTCAAGTGCACTATATTTATTGTGCACTTTATTTCTAATATTATTACATTATAATATATAATGAAATAATTATACAACTCATCATAGGTTGGGACCCCTGGATTAGAGGATACTAACATTTATTAGGTGTTACTAGGTACATTGGAAATAAAATGAATGAAAATAAACATGCTTCCTGCTCTTGTGGATCATTAACAAAATAGTAATAAAATTAGATAGGATACAAAGATAATTTTGGAAGCAAGAACTAGGAGAGTGCCTTTAAAGTCTTTTTATTTTTTTCGTGTTTTATTTTATAAACAGTAACTGATTTATTTGAAGAAAACCAGGATGTTCATTAATTTGGTGAATAGGTGAAACTAGAGAAGATGCACTCAAGTTAAAAGGCACTTTAAAGTTAAATGTGTAAAAATCTCTAATCCTAAATGACTTGTATCCTGTGCAAATGGCACAAGAATACTGTAATTTATAGCAGCACAATTCACAATTGCAAAGATGTGGAAACAACCCAAGTGCCCATCAATTCATAAGTGAATTAATAAAATGCAGTATATGTATACCATGGAGTACTATTCAGCTATAAGAAACAATGGTGATATAGCATCTCTTATATTTTCCTGGATAGAGCTGGAACCCATTCTACTAAGTGAAGTATCCCAAGAATGGAAAAATAAGCACCACGTGTACTAACCAGCAAATTGGTATTAACTGATCAACACCTAAGTGGACATATAGGAGTAACATTTATCGGGCGTTGGGCAGATGGGAGGGGGAGGGGGATCATACATAATGAGTGGGATGTGCACCATCTGGGGGATGACACACTTAAAGCTCTGACTCCAAAAGGGGAAGAGGAGGGCAAGGCAACATGCGTAACCTAAACATTCATACCCCTATAATATTCTGAAATAAAAAATACTGTAAAAAATTGTACTTTTTATTTGATTGATTACTTATAACACTTTGAAGTGGGAGGTCATTCTTCCCTTATTCACTACTGATGGAGACTCTGAAACCAAGAAGTGTTGTTATCTGCCATAACAGAGCTACTAAAAGGAGGGATTTTTATTTTAAATTTTATGATTTTTTTCCTACTTCTCATTAAAAGTCAAAATGTGGTGGAGAGTGTGTTACTGTCCTTGGGTTTAGACACAAAGAGATCATGGTCATGTATCATTTAGTATTATGTCCATCTATAAGTGACAGAGAGTGAAAATAATACTTGTTTAAACAAGATAGAACCTTATTTTTTCTGTCTGGTAAAATCTAGAGAGTTAAGAAATGGTGTAGTGGCTTTGCTTTACCTAGGTCTCAGGGACCTGGGCTTCTTTATTACTTTTTCATCTCTGGGGTATGGCTCTAATTCCTCCTGGTTACAGGTGCTAGGTGGAGCTCCAGTGGTCACATCTGCTGTTTAGGTGGCAGGATGGAGGAAAGGATGAAAAATGATAAAGAAGCAAAGAGCATATGCTCAGGCCTTGTAATAAAGGTTCCTAAAAGTTGCCACACTATACATTTGCTTATATCCTATTGACAGCTAAATTTAGCTGCAAAGGAGGCTGGAAAGTAAAATCTTTACTCTGGTTAGTTCATGCCCTGCTAAAAATCATGAGTTCTAATACTAAGTAAGAAGTATCATAGTACTGTAATACAACATAAGAAGTGATGAATTGGTATGAGGTGGAACTAATGATCTCTGTCTCGATAGCCTTGGTGTGTGGCTGGGTAGAAGCCAAATTGCAGGAGTCAAGATGTGCATTGTAATGAGGAAGTAGAAGCATAAATGCACATCTAAGAAGCTTGGCTCTGAAAGAGAGGCTGGTTTACCAGATGACTCCAATATCTGAGTCTGTCTTATTCCTAAAAGCATTTGATTAAAAGACTATCAGAAAAGTCACATATTAAAAAATGCCACTTCAACCTGAGCTTGGGGTCCTGCGCCGGTAGTCCCAGCTACTCAGGCAGGAGGATCACTTGAAGCTAGGAGTTTGAGGCTGTAAGGCACTATGATGCCGCCTGTGGATAGCCACTGCACTTCATCCTGGGCAACATAGTGAGATTCTCATCTTTAAAAAAAGAAAAAAAATGCCACTTCATACAGAAGCTTAACATACAAGATTGTAATAGAAATCAAATGCCAAATGGTTATTAGGTGCTTAGAGTGCTGGTGTTAATTAGAACAGTCTATCCAAGAACCTAGTAACTAGGACTTGAGTTATAATGAAAAAAGAAAGACCAGTTTGAATAGTCGGACACAGTTTGGATTCTTGGCTTTATAGCTTATTAAGTCTATGATAATGGGTAGGTATTTAATCTATCCGTGACTCAGTTTTCTTATCTACAAAGGGTAATAACAGTACTTACCTCACAGAGTGATAGCAAGCATTATGCAACAACATGTCCAATTAGTCTAACATGGTGGTTGGCTCATAATAGATCCCAATAAATGTTAGGTTTCCTCTTTTCAGCTTCTAGGAAGAAGGTTATTTATAAACATTTGTACACTTGAGCCATTATGTCTAAATGTTCCCTTTATACCTGTTTTCTATCCAAGTCCTTGGTGCCAGTAACATAATTTGGGGAGCAAAAATAAAACACTGAGAAAAGCACATTTGTTAGAAATAAATTTAAAGTGCATCTTGGGCTATGATTTTCACATTGGTTCTAAATTTATCAAATTTCTATTTATAATTTTTCTCACAAAATGTGTTTTGATATTCCCAGCATGCAATGAAAGTTTAAAGATGAAAATATTTTAAATTCTTTTTTCCATGTGCATGCATTGAAAGTTTAAAGATGAAAATATTTTCTTTTTTTTTTTATATCTGCATACAAGGATAATAATGCAAGATTCTAATAGGTCATGCTCTATCCCTTAAGGCGAAACCAGGGTTTATTGCCAGAACAGATCCTTGGTGCTTCATTTAGTTCTTAATGGGCTAGAATTTTACTTTTGTTTTGAAATGTTTTCTAGGTCATGGTAGAACCCACTAGAACCCACACAAGCCATAAACTATAATTTAGTTTATATGTAATGTTGAAGGACACCATATTTTATATTAGTTATATATTTTTTAAGAAAGCTTTGTCAAACAAACTCACTCCCTTTAATCGTAAGCTAAGTGCTGAGGCAAAAGCCACAATTTTTGATCTGAGGCAACACTATGAATAAGTTCAGTTTAATGAATACTGATATTTTATTGATTGTTTAGGAAGTGTTGAAATATAGCCACAGGTTCTTGATTTATGAGGGGTTTAGAATGAGCTGTCATGTGAGCACTTACCTCATCTTGGATCTGTTGTTTCAATGTTGTCTAATGCAGTTAGTCTCACATGATCTGTTTCCTCTATTATGGAAATTATCCTACCAGTCTGGGAAAAAACAAAAAACAAACACCTCTACTGACTCTATCTTTTATGTACATTTATTTGAACATAGAAATGGAAGGCATAGATTTAGTTTATTTGACAAAAGTTTTCCCAGATGTATAATACTTTACTATATCCCATAATAGTTTCCTAGAGTGGCACTTCATAGAATATTAAAGTGACAGGGTTGGAGACCTCATGAACAGGTAATTGGGATTATCTTATTTATATATCCTTCTTAGGAAATAAACTCAGTTCAGGTTGGTTTAACAACATGAGTATTAACCTAAGATTTATTTGTGCACCATATTAGCTAAGCCCAGTGAGAACTCAAAGGAGTTAGATCCAGCCCGTCTTCTGCGGCATTTTAGGTTATTGGGGGAGAAAATACTTAGAAATAAGCAGTAAATCAGAAATGATGAATGAAAGCTGCATCCTGCTTATTCATTAAACTCTGCAACCTCTATGTTTACTGATTCCTGGTGAGGACTTGGAGCGAGTATACAGTTTGCATCCCTGAAGATGTCTGATAGAAGCAGAGGCTGATTGAATTAATTGGAACAAGAGAGGTCATCTTGTCTAGTCCCTGTCCCTATGAAGGATGGCACAGAAACTCTCCCAGACAGATTTCAACCTGCTTTAATCAGCCACTGGCATTATACCTACACCTGTGCTATGACCCCTAAAATTGAGAAGAAAAGTGAAAATCTCAGTCAGTCAACCAGAGGATTGACCGCTTTGTACAGAGGCAACAATTGTTTTCGTTTTTGATCTGTGTGGTCTGGTACTACACACAGGCAACCTAAAATTTTCATTTAAAGGATATGTATCTTATACTTAAGTTATTTTGGTCTTTTTTTTAAATTTAAGTTTCTGTTATAAAATCCTTTGCTTTTATGTTTTTGCCATTTTAGCCAAAAAGCACAGTTCTTTGTTGTTGGTTTTCACTGACAGTTTCCCATTGGTGTAAGAGAGAACCTTCCCATAACTCATTCTTTCTTATTTATTTCTTCCCATCATTCATTTATTCTTTCAAGGCTTTTAATTCATCATGGGCAAACTCATTTAGTGATTTCCTTAAGTTTTACTTATCCTTGATGGAACTCAATTACAATGGGAGAGAAAATGCGGGTGAAAAGAGACAGCATGATGTAAAAGGAGAATCATGGCCTTAGGTGATTAGGGTTCTCTTCCTGGCTCTGCCTCTTCATGAGCTGTCAGATCTGAAAAAATCACTCAGTCCCTTGATCTCAGTTTCACCATTTGTAAAATAAGAGAATTGGACTAGGTCGGTGAGTTTCAAACTTTGTTTTGACTGCAATCCAGATTAATAATATATTGTTTATGGCAACTCAGTACACACACCCATCTCACAACTGAAAGAAAAGCTTCAAGAAGCAACACTGCTGTTACTATTTGGGATGCCCTTGATTTCTGTTTTCTTATGCTGTTTGTAACCCACTACATTGATTTCCAAAGCACTAATAAGTCAGGTCATGAAGCTTAAAAAAGCAGATAGGATGATTTTTAAGGTCATTTTCATATGGACATTCCTATTTTATTAATTACATGTTTAGAGGCTTATAATGTGTTCCTGTAGTAATATTACTTCATTGTTGACAAAATTCAAACAAAAGAGTGAGAATTCAGAGGAACAGGAAAGTGGAACCTAGAGAGAGTGGGAAGCGGAAGGGTTTTAGTTTCCTATGTTTATTCTTAAAGCAGACTATCATATTTACCAATCCACTTATTGTTTCGAAAGTAATGCTGTTAGTAACTTGCAAATAGAATGATTCAAGTCAGTTGTTGAATGATAACACAACCTTGGAAACAATTCCTGCATCATCTCTTTTTCCAGTTCCTCGCTGTAATTTGTATTTTAGAGAGTTTGTAAATAATCATGAAAATAACAGCAACCCTGTGTTGGAACATTGAACCTGACCATATTAATGCTAAAAATCAGGCAGGGTACATTCCCATAGTGCCAAAGTGAGCAGACAATTAGGAGGTGCAGGCTAGTGGGATTTTCCTGACCTGTCTTAAAAGAAATAAACTCACCATGTTCATCATGCATTAGGCCAATGTGCGGTTATCTAGTGGGGCATTATGTTTCTGGTCTAGACAGTTTTTCCTATCTAATTGAATAGCACCAGAATCTCTCCAGATACTCAAACCAGGAAGCTAGAAGTCACTTTTGGTATCACCCTTTGCTTTAGCTCCCATATCCTAATCCTGTTCATTTTATCTTCTAATACATCTCAAGGGCATTCATATTTCTCCATCTTCATCACCATCTTAGCCCAGGCCACCATACGCTCCACTCCAAACTGTGAAGTCACCTCCCAATGGGATCTCCCCATCCACTCTTTCCTCCTTCCCATCTGTTCTCTTGACTCAGTGCTCTTTGTGAATTGGAAATCTGGTTATTTCTCCTTTCTATGGCTTCTGACTGCTCTTAGGAAGGGTGGCAAAGTGACCCCAGGCAGTCTGCATGGTCCCATAACCTGATCCCATGCTCCTCTCAGGCCTCCCCCATACTCACCTCCTGCTTCCTTTGCCACAGCCTCACTGGCCTCATTTCAAACCCTGCTACACTCCCACTCCCTTGTCTGTGGCCTTTGCCACTGCTGTCACTCTGCCCCTGTGCCCCTCCACGTCCCTCACTCCCCTGATGCACTCCTATTTATCTTTCAGATTCTAGCCCTAGTGGCCCTCCATGACTTCAGGGAGTAGGCCAGTTTTTATTTATCATTGTGTCCAGCTTGGTGCTTTTAATATATCACACAAACTTAATAAATTATAAAACTGATAATAAGAATAATAACATCCTCTTATATAGTGCCTACGATTTTCAGATTGCCTAATATATATTAACTCGTTTAATTATGACAGTGACCGTATGGAGGAGATACTTTTGTTATCCCCAGTTTATAGATAAGAAAACTGAAGCATAGGAGGTTAAAGGGTTAGTCAAAGCCCCATCACTAGTAAATGGTGGTATTGAGATTTGAACTCAGTCAGATTTTGTTACAGGGTGGTTGTTCCTAATCACTGAACTAAATTGCTTGCCTCATTTTTATTAAATAAATATATGAATATATACTGGATTTAACTTTCTGTTGTTTGTGTTATTGGGAAAGTGTTCATTTACTTACTACATAATGTGCCAGATGCCCCACATTATATCATGTAATCCTCTCAACAACCATGTGATAATATAGGTAGTAAATTCCCATTTTGTGAGTGAAGAATAAGAGACTTAGAGGCAGAGTGAATCTTACTCTATCTGATCTCCCAACTCGTCCTCTTTTGCATATTTCCTTCTTGTGTAGAAGAGAGACGGCTTAATCTGGATCTTCTAGGATGCATTGCATTTAAATAAGAGGACAGCAAGAAAATGCTAAGCATTAAAAATGAATTGAAATTTATGAATTGTACCAGTTAAAATAAAATGGAAAAACATCCTTGTTTTATAGAGCTATAAAACATGAAATATTGAAGAATTAACTTAAGAAGAAACATGTGAATGACATATCTTTACCAAGGATTCCTAAAGAAGATTTGGATAAACAGAAATTCCATGTTCTCAAATGGAGACAATATTGTAGCAATGTCAAATCTTCCACAAGTAATTTAAAAAATGGATGCAATTCTAATAAAAGCTCCAATTTTTGAACTAGTTTATAGCAATTCTGAAGTTGATTAGTGAGACTACTCAAGAAATTAAAAAAAATAAGTGTATGATAGAATTTGCATGAACTGATAGTAACATTACAAAATCACAATAATCGTAAAAAACGTAGTATTGGCATATTAAGGGAAAAATGGACTAGAGCAGAAAGTCTAGATATAAATCCAAGAATACACAAAAATTTGACATTTTTGTCAAAAAGTGACTTTATATAAATTAGTGGGAAAATGAATATCTGTTTAATAGCACTAGGATAATTGATTCACAATTTGAAAAACATAAAGTTAGAATCTCTATCTTTATCCAAATATCACATTTAGTATCAAAAAAGAATTAGACACAAAAATCTGAATCCATGAAATGATTAAAGATTAGATAAGAATCTTAATTAAAGATTAAAGACAAGATTAAAAACCATGATTTTCTACAATATAGGAGAATTCTCATGATAAGCGAAGTGAATATAGCATATTAAAAAGAGTATACATATCAAAAAAGAGTATATCACCTTAATGTTTAAAAATAAAGGAGCAAAGAGAGAAATGCTATAAGCCACCAGACCAATATACAGTGCTTAAGATGGGAGGCTAATAGAGGTTCTTTATTTTTCTTCTTTATGCACTTTTCTTTTCCACATTTCTACTATGATAGTGTATTACTTTTGTAATTAGAGAAAATAAAATATATTTTTAAAAGGTAAATCCTGAACCACGTCATAGGATCTGCAATAACCGTAACATACTGGGTGAGTGGGTGGGGGGAGCATTAAAAGTCCCGTCTGCTTTTAGGAGGTAGGATTTGTGATGGCAAAATTTGAATTCTGTGGGGACAGGATGTCTTTAATATGTTTTGAAGAGATAAGCTTTAGTGTTATGTATTATTTTGAATCAAAATTTGTCCCTCTTGTGTAGGATCTGATAATTATGTAGAAAAATGTAAGTAATTCAATTTAATCAAACAGCCTTTTCTTTGTTTAGGGACTTAGGGATATCTATGAAATAACTTGCTCTTCTGGAAGTCTTTCTTTTAAACTGGTTGTTTTGCCTGAAGATACACTCTTAATCTTATTTGCCACTCACCTTAGGTTTTTCAGTGTTTTAGGAACCCTAGGGCATTGAATGGTAATTTTAACACCTGAAGGGGACACCTGGCACCTGCCTGAAGCACTTTCCATTTCGTGCCTGGCACAGAGTGAAGTTATTGTGAGCTGATCTAGAGCTCTTCAGTGGTTGATTTACAAGTGTCTCCTGATGTGTCCTCAGGCAGCTAAGAGCCTTCAGTTCTTACTACTACATTTGAATTACAGAAGAAGACAGAGAGCAGGTGATTTTCAGCAAAGGACTCTTATCTTCTAATTTTCTCTGCCCTTTATAAATAGATAAGGCTAAGGCTCAAATTAGTTTATTAGTCCAATACATCCCTCTCTACCTTGACAAAGCCTATTATAGAATCCACATAGCAGAACCTTAGGTGTGAAATTCTTTTCTGAGCTTTTTTTTTTTTTTAAAGAAAAGTGCAACAGATAAATAAATAAACACATAATACCCTCCAAAAATAAAGAACTCTAATGATTTTTATAAATGTAAATTTATAACCTTTATTACCTTTGGCTTTGACCACAAATGTGTAGTCCTCTTGCTTGGGAATTTTAGTACAAGTGGATGCCTGAAATTCACAAGCAATATAAATTTTTATAGATCAGAAAAATGCTTAAAATGTTATAGAAACAAATTTTCTTTTTTTTAGTACATTTCAATATGAGTATTAACATTTGTTAATATTTGTTTATACTTACTAGTCATTATTTCTGGAAAAGTTTGTATTATTTTACAATATTATTTAACTCCTGCTTCACTACTCTCTTTAAAGAATAACTTGTGCACACACACACACATAATCTCCTTTTACAATTTATTTTAGGAGACAAACCAATCATTGGGTCTAGTGGCTGTAAGTTAAACAGGAGTTCAGAGAAGCAAAAGGTAAGAATGAGCTGGAAGAATCAAAGAAAATTTCACAGAGGAGGAGGAGGGATAGTAGTTAAAGGTAGAGGTTTTGAGCCAAATAGACCTTATTTTAAATTACTATTTACTACCATAACTTGGCAAGCTGGGGTAAATTATTTGTCTTTTTGAGTCTTAGTTCCTTTATTTGTAAGAGAGGAGTAATAATAATTTAGGACTAAAGAAATACTGTTTGTGAAGTGCTCTTACAATTTTTATTATTTGTGCCTACCCTCTTCCATTTCACTTCTCTGGTCTTATTTTCCATAATTGATTCTTTTAACCATTGTATCAGAATAAGAGGAGAACTAAAAACTTTTCCTTTTGGTCAGATTTGATAAATGGCTTGTCTAAGAATAATAAAAATGTGGTGATACAGTTAACCAGGACTAAGAATGAAGGAAAAAATAACCCAGGCTGACATTTGGTATCTTCCTTAGCGCAGAATTTCCAGGTCTGGGCAGTAGCCCAGGTAACAAGACATTCCATACTGTTTTGGAGAATTGGTTTATTGGTAATTGTTCAGACACACCCTTATGTTATCTTCAAGTGATCTTAGAGAGTATAAGGAGGGAGCAGCAAGAAACAAGAGGACATGCCCTAGAATCCAGAAATTTAGAGCTGAAGGGGCTCTGACAGATCATCTTGTTCAATTCTTTAATTTTTATTGAGATGTAATCAAATACCAGAGAGATCATAATTTGCCCAAGGTAACAAAATTATTTAGTCATATGTTAGAACTAGGATGCAAGTCTGACTTCTCAGGTCATTGGTTTTACTGCCACACTGCATAAGGTACTCTACTCCAAAGTGGTGTAAATTTTTGCAATGTTACAAATAAATGATCAACCACATTATTGTTACATGATGACTCTAAACATTCGGACCTTATATTCTTTAAATAATTCAACAAATTTATATAATACTATGTTAGAGGATATAATAAATGCCACAGAATATTAAAAATTGAGCCTTTTAATTGATGTCTTGACACAATTTGGGAGATACCATTAACTGAACCTCTTCTTCATCTGCTTTTCCAAACTTGTTCCTGGTACCATTTTTCTACTACCTCGCTTCAAAACCTTGACCTTTAAAACCATATTTAATCAGGTGGTTAGAATCTGTCCATTGGGCATCTAAAATATATTTAGAATGAGTTCCTTGTTTTCATTTATACTGTTTCATCCTTCTTCCACTGTCTGCATGACCTGCCTCCCATCCTGTTTCTACCTTCAACCTGTGTTTGCTTCTACGTCATGCTCCACCATAATTTTAAATATTGATCATGGCTCTCTGTTTCAAATGAAAAACATTCAATATTTAAGTACAGTGTTTATGATATCCTATGATATGATCTAGGCTGTTAAATTGGGGAAAAATCAGTAAACATTAACTGATTTAAGGTGACATTTTACCTGAGGCTTGAAAGCATCTAGGCAAAAAATGAAGAGCGTGAACAGAGTGAAGAGCTGAGTGAAGACCTGCAGTTTGTCACAAAGGATTTTTGTGCTTAAAAAAAAAACCCAAAAAACAAAAACCCTGCAGTTTGGAGACCTCATTTAATATTCAAGAACCTAAGAGTGGAGCAGAGTGAGGTGGGGGTAACAGCAGATGAATTGGAGACTTGGGGGATCCCATCGCAGAAGTCCCTTTCTCAGTTGAAGGCCCAGGAATGTGTCCAGGGCCACTTGCCTTCTAAGTTGTCCAGCTAGAACCTGAATTCAGGTCTACCTGACTGTTCCGTTCTCTTTCTCCCATAACCAGCTGCTTCCATTAGTCAATTTGACTTTCTACTTTATCTCAGGGGCCTATGTTTTCATTTCTTTTCAATGTGGGGTGTGCACACTTTTCATGTCTGTATTCTAGTGCTCAGGAGATATTTCTATAATTGAACATGCTCATGTGTTTTCCTTATGTTCCCCCTATTTTATCCTGGAATCCAAATCAATTTAAATTCGGTAAAAGATGACCTATAGTTGTCAACTTCATAGCAATTACTCTTTAGTGTGCAGTGCAGTTCTTGGCATGGTTCCCACTGATTTAAAAGTCACTGCACTATGCAGTTACAACATATTGGGAAAAACACAATGTAGAGCATGACAGTCTTGCTCCTGGTTATCAGTAGGGAGGCATATGGTGCTCTTGTGGAATTCAGAATGACTTTTACATCTGGGCCTATATGCGTAAATGTATTTATTCATACCAGGTTCATAAATTCTCTTCTACCTTCTTGCCATTCTCTCTACAGCAACTCTAAGAAAATGACTTAATTACTTAAACTAGTTGCTGCATAATAAAGAAAAACTTCGGGGAGAAACTAAAAAAATACTTCTTAATCTACACATTTAGAGTTTGGGATTATGTATACTTCAAGCTATGGAGGTCATAAAAAAGGCAACCAACTGGATGTTTGGTTTCCTGGGAATAAAACAACTGATATGACTTCCATTTTTTTTTTTTGTCCTGAATTGACCAACTGTTTATTGGATCATCACTGTATTAATATTAGAAGCTTTAAATGCCTAATTTCAGGAAAACAAAATCAACCCTCTGACATTTCAATTTAGAAAACTGAACTCTATCCTGAGAAAAGGGAAACTCTTAGAAAGCAAAGCTCTGCAACAATAATGTGTCAGTCAAATAATTTAAAATTCCTGTCAGGCTCATTTTAGGAAATCACACTGTAACATACACAGCGTTTTGCAAACTTAAGCCAATTTGCTTTTTTTTACTACGAAAGAACAAACCCAAGGTGATACACTGTGGTGTGCAAAAGGCCTTAACTGAAGTCCATGTGGTATTTCTTGGACCAATAAGAATTTACTGTGTTTTCCAGGAACATGAGATACAGTCAGAAGTCTTAGATTTCACTAATGAAAATGTAAAACAATCTTGCTATAAAATTTATGAGGCTGACTTCATCTCCCACAGTGCAAACACTTTGCTATATGCTGTTAATTTTAAGCTATACACTAAAACACATTGCAACTTTACAATCAATAATATTTTAAATAGATGGCTGACATACAGCCTTTGATAATATTTAGTACTTTATAGCAATACGTTAACACTAACTTTAGAAACTATAGCATAATGCGATTTTACAGCCAATTAGGTTGATGAGTCACCGTCAGCTTCCTAAACTCCTATTTTAGATGAATGAGAGAATCAGATACAGGAAGTGAGGAGCAAGCTCTAGCTGCTGTAAAATCTTAAGTGTCATCATGAAGTTGAAGTGTTAAGGAACAGAAAAATGTATTGTCTAAACATCATGAAAAGAACTGATTTATTTCTAAATTTAGAAATGGTAATTGTGTTCAGGCTTTTAATTTGTCACCATGTGCTTATATTGATTTATGGGAAAATCTTACAGTGCCCATCGAATCACACGTGACACCAGTCACTAGACAGACTTCTGAAATTTTACTTTAACAGAAAAAAAAGTACAAAGTTGGATATATTTAATCTTCACTCAAAATAATTGTTCATAACTAGCCAAGAAAATAAATAGTTTAAATAGTACAAATGTAAATATTAAAAAAAATAAGATGGTATGGTATTTGAGAGTGCATATAAATCTATTATATATGAAGTTGAATTTTTTTTAAGAAAAGCCAAAGAAGAGTATGTCTATTAAGTTGGGGCATCTCTGTTACAATTTATCAGGAAAATGTTGTATATAAATGTATCCAATTATTGAATGTTGAGGAATATCTTTACAGATTGGGAGGTTACAGAAGCATTACAATAAAATCATAATATATTAAATCCAGAACATTTTGGGATAGAGTAAATTTGAAAATATAAAATATTTACACATGTCTAGCTCTTACATGTATTCCATAGGTTGTGAAAATTTTCCAAATTCCTTAATGCTCTCATGGATATTGCTTTCTTTGAAACCATTTGGCTTAGGCATTTCCTGCCAAATATATGTGCATTGTCCCTCCTTTACCCTGTAGTAATGGAAACATGGAAATCCTCTCTTTTTTTTAAAGCCCATAAAAGAAAGTAAAATCAGATAAACTAACAGTAATATTTAAAGAAGAAGTGTGTGTGCGGGCTTATGTATGTGTGTGTGTTTCTACAGCAGAGGGATTTACAGAGCAGCAATACAAACAACTTAACCTGCAATGTTAGATATCTTTGTTTTAAAAAATCTCTGTTGTTTTTGACCCGTGGGCTCAAGCCTTTCCTGTGTTGCTTCACCCTCTTTTCTCTCCATTCTTTGTCTCTTCTTTTTCTACTCCTTTCCAATTTTCTGCTTCCACCCTCCCAGGAGGAAAAAATTTAATTCCTTATACTTTATTTACAAATCCTTCATGTCTTTTTGCTTCTACTCTTAATGTCAGCCCTAGGCCTCCCTGTGCATCTAAGAACATGGTAGAAGCTTTGAAATTTATAGAATATTGGAAATTATATGTTCTTCGATTCTTCATCTGGTGGAAAAAAGAGAAGGATTTGATTAGATTTTCTTCTAGTTGTGCATAAAAGAATTATTCTTATGTTGATACTTCAATGCCATAAAATTCTCCAAACAGTAGATCTATACTGGTATTTAAAATTTTTTTTATTTTTAATTATTATGGGTGCATAATAGTTGCATGTATTATGGGTACATGTGATGTTTTGATACAAGCATACAATGTATATTAATCAAATCAGGGTAACTGGGGTATCTATCACCTCAAGCATTTATTGTTTCTTTGTGTTAGGAACATTCCAATTCCATTCTCTTGTTTACTTTAAAGTATTCCCTAACTTATTGTTGACTATAGCAAACTGAATTCAACAACACATTAAAAAGATTATACTGGTATTTTTAAGAATTGTTGTATTGGAGACAAAGCTGGTTGACAGACCAGACTGGTTGTTATCAGAATTCCTTGGGGAGCTTTTGAAATGACAGATTTTTCATGTTCCCAAATCAGGAGATTCTGATCAAGCAAGTCTAGGGTAGTGCTGAGGGATCTTACTCAAGGAGGTGATCACGTGTGGGGACAACTCCTCTGGGCATCATGTCCTTCATTTTCAGTTATCAAGTTCAGTGATGCAAAACAAATGACACACAGAGATATCCATCTAGACCTAGGGACTGATCCTAAAAGTAGTTATTTCAGTCTTCTATCACTATACTTCGTTGTCACATACCTCTTCTTTCAAGCAATCATCAGGTTTGCCCATGACTCCCCATGATTCCCTGGGGACTGAGAGATCCCTAGTCCTGGACTAACCAGAGGAGTTGGTCACCAGATAAGAGTATATAAAGGAAAAAAATGGAATCTCTTTAGTTGCTATAACCATTCTTCAATATTCATGGACTGTGTACTTTGTGGTTAAAACTACGGGAGAGAAATTTTAGGCAGAAACTGAAAGCGGTTTATACAGGTAACTTGATGAGGTTCTGGGCACACACAGTGCCGTCCTAGGACTGAGGAAACAAAAGAGTAATAGAAAGGCATGGAGAGGATATTGTCCCCATATCTTCATGAATTTAGCTTAGGTCATGCAGGTAAAGTAGGTTGAAGGAGACAATATACCTTTTGGCACCTTGAAGATGCTCTTTGTGAGAATTGGTCTCTTCACGCTCCCAAAGCTGCAAAACCCTAAATAGGAAGTTTTAAAGAAATAATGATGTAATTCCTTACAATGATAGCCTGGTTTTAGATATATTGTGTTTGGCATGCAAGCAGACTTCATAGATATGTAATAGGCAATTAAAAATGTGGGTCTGACAATTACATGACAACAAAGGCTCAGAGAACTCATTTTCCAAAAAGTGAGTTTGCAAAATGAATTAAATTGATTTCTAAAAATTTATAGAACTTTAATCCAATATTTTGGACTATTTAACCAATATTTTAGATTCCAATTTATATTTCTAGACCATAGAGATAGTAATAGTTGACAGTGTTGAGAATGAATAGATTCTGAGGTTGGGGGAAAAGAAACTCATCCTTAGAAAATGGAAAGTTGAGACATGAGAGAAATCAGAAAAGCCATGCCAAAAGGCAAGGAGCGGAATTCAGCACCACGACAGACTGCAGAGACTAGGACACCAGCCAACAGCATCTAAAAGAACACAGTCACAAGTTATTGGGACCAGAGAAAACAGTATCCAGTGACCGGATGAATAAAAATAAATAAATTGACCACTACCTTTATCTAGATAGGAAGGTCTGGTTTTATCATGCTATAAATACCCAAATATAAAACAACCATTTATTTAAATTTAACTTTCTAAATTTAGAGAGTATATGCATTGGTGTTAAGAAAATACATATTTGTTGAATTCAAAGATGATTTATTAAAGGTAACTAACATCCACCAGAAAACTTAAATTGCTTGCTTTTGATCTATCCAAGTGTCACTGGTTGTGTAAGGTTTGGGGGTAGAGGGATGTGGAAATGATAGGAGATCCTTCTTCATTCCCTTAATAAGCCCTTGATGTCCTTTCTGTAATTATTTCTTGTGTGACCAACATTCTTGACATCTACCAAATTGTTCCAAGGACTAAGAGAATATTGGGCTTGCAGTTTGAGTCCTAAGAATGCCTCCCAAATCTGCCCAATGTGCCCCATGTGATTATAATCTCCATGAGTTACACAGTTTCTTCATTTTCAAAATGAGATTGTTTTATGATAGCTGATCTCTAATTTGTCTTCCATTTTTAAATTCTCAGCTCCTATTACATATTAAATTATAAACACTAACCTAAAGGTAATCTCCAATGCCAATTGTCGGCCCTAAATATGCCTAAATACAGGTGCAATTATTCTGAATGACATTCATTTTGAGAGATCTACGTCTTTTTAATAGATAATTTAAATAGAAAATTGAGTTCAAAGAGAAAATAAATTGAATGATTCTTTTAAAGATAACCAGGGTCACTTAAGGCAATATTGTCATATAATAGTTATGAAAAGATTCCCAAATAGCACACATTCAAAACAAGAACAGATTTGGAGGGTGGGGCTAGAGGTGAAAGACCTTACTTTGGGTCACTAGTTAAATGATGCTCCTGAAACTGAGGTAGATGGAAAGAATGAAATTCTACACATTTTACTTAAAAGATCAAGCCACTACCAAAATATTATGTAATTACTAGAATGTACATTATAATAGGGCTCAATAAGGTAGAAATAAAGATAATGCCAATACACTTATTTTATTTACTTTGTATCTTTTCATTGCTAATGAAATACTTTCTACTCTTTCCAAATAAAAAATTGAATATCCAGTTTAAAAAGCCTGACTCAGTAAGTACAGGACTAAAGTAATCAGAAGTAAAAGCAAATAGTTGTGTTTCATTAAGTGTGCCTCAAATGATGGAAATCTTAGCTCTAATGGCATATTTTAATGAAATCTAACATCAATTGATTATTTTTCTTTTTCTTTTACAGGGCTGGAGCGAATTGCTCGGGATTCATCTTACGAGCAGGAAGGAAAGGTCCAATTTGTAATTGATGCAGTATATTCCATGGC
>CAUYRT010005077.1:0-12515 GCA_963574885.1 Lepilemur ruficaudatus | reverse complement strand
TTAATAAAATGTGGTATATGTATACCATGGAGTTCAATTCAGCCACAAAAAGCAATGGTGATCTAGCACTTCTTGTATTATCCTGGATAGAGCTGGAGCCCATTCTACTAAGTGAAGTATCACAAGAATGGAAAAACAAGCACCACATGTACTCATGATCAAATTGGTATTAACTGATCAACACTTATGTGCACATACAGTAATAACATTCATCAGTTGTCGGGCAGATGGGAGCAGGGAGAAGGGGATGAGTATATTCACACCTAATGAGTATGGTGAGCACCATCTGGAGGTGGACACACTTGAAGCTCTGACTCAAATGGGGCAAAGGCAATATATTGTAGCCCTGTAATATGCTGAAATAAAAAAAATTTAAACAACCCAAGTGCCCGTCAATTCATGAGTGGATTATTAAAAATTGGTGTATGTTTACAATGGAATACTACTCAATTTTAAGAAATGACAGTGAGCTAGCACCACTTACATTATCCTGGATTCAGCTCGAGCCCATTATTTGAAGTAAGGTGACACAAGACTGGAAAAATGGGCTCCACATGTATTTGCCATCAAATTGATACTGACTGATTAACACTACGGTGCTCAAATGGTGGTGGTGTCCACCAGGGTTTCAGGGGTTATGGGGGTAGACCCACAGTTGAGGGATGTGGAGAACATTGTGATGGGGAGGGGCATGCTTGAAATGTAGTTGGGGATGCGAATTAGGGGACTTAATAGGGAGAAGGAAATCTTCTAAAACTGATTTATGTGAATAGCTGTACAACTTGGTAAATTTACTAAAAATCATTTAATTTTTCACTTAAAATGGAGTAATGACATGAATGTAAATTATACTTCAATAAATTTGTCAAAAAAATTAAATAAAATAAATGTTAAGAACAATAGGAAGAGTATCCAATGTCTTTGGTAGGCTGGTTGGAGCTGTGCCTTATTAAGATTGATCTGATAGTGGTTTAACCTGGAATGCAAGAAAGACTGGACAGAAAGCCCCATTAGAACACCACTGCAGGGGAGACAGATGGAGAAGAGATAGAGCACCACTGGGAATAGAAAGAAGTATCTGAAGTATGAGTTGCAGTAATTAGCCACTGTGTACATGAGAGTGGGAGACAAATCATGGTGTAACAAGGAGAGGACCAAGGTGATTTCAGATTCAGGGAGACATTACCACTGAGAGAACACCGATGGGTTAGGAGAAGCAGGTTTGAGGCAGGAGATGATGCACTAAAAAGACATACTGTGGTCTTCCTGGCTTCTCTTTCCCGAGGGGAAGAGAGTTAGAAGTAGAGTGAATCTTTTTATCACATACAGTAAGAGACATACGGTATCCATGGGATTAATGATAGCCATAAGGCCCACTCAAACATTTCACAGGGCCAGCACTATGTGTCACTTGGCAGTGTGATGCAACCTGGCCTGGGGTTTCCAACCCTGGCCTAGGGATTTCCAGGAGACAAGATCACCGTAGCATAGATGCCCATCTCATAAGCCTTAAAACATGCTTACCCTTATAACAATAACTTGAACTCTCTTCATGAGAGAAACGCCAGATGATTGACTCAGACCGAAAGCGGGTAAAAGAAAGAGGGAAGACTCCCCTACACTCTGAGAATGGTCCCCAATCAGGTGGTCACCTGACCTCTGACTGTATCCAGCCCATGACAGTGGCCTGCTCTTACTATCTGTCTTTTAACTACACCATGAGTATCAACTGCTTGGACAATAGACAGTGTCTAAGACTCATCCTGATGCAAATCAGGACTGAAGGGGAGAAGTTGCTCCTGGGCCAGTGGGTCATCTAGGACCACCCAAGAGCTCTCAACACGACAGTCTTATGATTTGTAGCACAATGTTTCAGTGAATGAATCATATGAAAATGAAGTTGCCTTATTAAAAATAGAAGAGTAGATAAATTCTCATCGCCTTGAGAAACAGGACACAATTGAGAATTATGTTAGGCATCCCCTTTGAAATGTATTTTATAAATATCAACTCCATTTACTGTGTTTCTTTATAAATGCTCTCTAAAACCCGTGTAGAAAATCACTGTTGTTAATTTAACTAGTACCCATTTTGAATAACAGTGTGGACAGTAGTATTATGGGGTCACTTTGAATTACACTCAGGGAAAGTAATTTTACTTAATAACATGCATACTTAGAATACTTAATTACATACTTATTTGAACACACTTAATGCAGTAACCATAGCTTATATTTATATTTATATATATATGGTAATAAATGTGGAGAAGAAAAATGTAAAAATTATTTCCTTCATGAAATCATTCAGCAACCTGTCGAGACTTAATAATACTTAGATAAGCACAAAGAGAAGAATATGAATGCTGTTAGTAAATCTGCATATATTTTATTCTACTATATTATTTTTCAAGGAGTAAATTTTATACTGTTGTTGAAATGTAACATATAGTATGTAATTAAATTTTAAATAGACATACATATACATATATAATAAAAGAAAAATGAAAATTTAATTACATCAATTTTGTAATAATGATTTATGCCAACAATTACTCTGCATGGAAGAGAATGGCACATTGCAATAACCACTGGTCTTGAGCTCATAAATATTGAGATGATATCCTGAAGCTTTAAAAATGACATAAAATATTAAGCAGACAAATTAATTACTTAACAATGCGAATACTTAAGATATGCTAGATGCCAGGGATCAAAAGACAAGTCCCTGCCTGCTAGCAATTCCGAACAACAAATGAGAAAAGTACATTCAAGGAAATATTAATGCAACATAAGAAGGGTGATAGTAGACATACAGGCAAAATAATGGGGAAATTCAAAGAATGGATTGTTATGCCTTTGGAGAGTTAGGAATCACTCCACAGAAGAGTGGGTATTTAAGGCAGTTCATTAAGGATGAGTAAAAGTTCATCAGGTGAATAAGTTAGTAAATTCAATTAGTACGAAAATAATTAGCAAAGATGTTAGTGTTTTGGAATGTTGTAGGGAGTCCAGTGCAGTTTAAAGGATGGGGCATGTGAAGGAGGCTGGATATGAGGTTAGAAGGTTAGGTTGTAGTCCGAATTTGATGGCCATATAGGCCATTCAAAGGAATTTGAGTTTTTTTGTTTGTTTGTTTGCTTTGCTTTTCTGTAAGTAGTAGGAAGTTATTGAAGGTTCTGAAGCAGGAACATAACATGAGTGGCTTTGTTATTTGCAAAATATACTACTGATGCCAAGTAGAGGATAAACCGGAGGTTGGGCAAAGAAGAGTGGAGGCAGAGGGACCCATTAGGTGACTGTTATAGTTAATTGTTAATTGATAATTTTTGATACATATGCTTATGTCTAAAACCATCACCACCTGACAAGATCTCACCTCCTTACAGGTTTTATGTAAAATATATATATAAAGCACTGAGAAGAATCTTACAAAGTGTTAAAAATGTTAGTTATTGTTATATTCATTTTGATAAAATGAGGTCGAATTAAAGCAGAGGCAGTGGGCAGACAAGCTGGGCAAAAGTAGATGAAAGGCTGAGTCAATAAGATTTGAAGAGAGGGTAAGAAATTGAAGGCACCGGAGAAGAGAAAGATGATTTAGAATCTTGGGAATCCGAATTGACGGTGATGTTATTCACCAAGATATGAATTTCAGTGCTATGGTTAATTCACAGAAGTAATAATTTTATTCATATTCAATAATATGAATATTAATATTATTAATGACTTATACACTGCATATTTTAAGAAATATCTGCAGAGATGGAAATTTTGCTATTTGTGTGTATTGCAAAATTTAAGAACATCACTGAAATGGATTTGCTATATAATATAGTCTCCCATATTTTTCATAGTGCAAGCAGTTGGAGTAAATTACACCTTGATAATATCTTCTTGACTTATTTTCAAGATGAAGCATCATTAATACTAAACACTGTACTGATGGTTCATACTCTGCCTTCATCTTCTTGGTGAGGCCCATCAAAAATATTGCTGTGCCCACTCCCTTTTGAACTTGCTGTATATTAACTCTGAAACAGAACTTGCTTTTGCCTGTCATGCTTAAATTCTCCATCACTTTCCTCAGGGCCATGTGACTTGACTGTGGTGTTTTGTGCCAATAAAGCTTATTGATGTGTTCCTTCTTGATATTATATTAGGCTTTATCAAGAAGGAAGGAAAGGTGGCGCGTGGCCTCAATTTCCCCTTGATGCTGCTGTGCTGACTTTACAAGATCCTTCTTTCCTGATGACAGTAATATTGGAGGGAGTGGCAATGCTCAGGAGTATAATGCTTCCTGTCAGAATTCTGCCACGAATTTAACGTTTGACCTTGAGAAAGCTGTTTTACTTTGCCTGAACCTCAATTTCATCATCCGAAAAAAAAAAAAAATCTCTGTCTTCTCCAAAACTCTACTTCTCTGAAGTCCTGGATAGATTTAATTCCTATTAATTTTGTTTCCAACTGCTTCTAGACCACTGGGTTTTAAAATCTCTCAGTTAAAGGGCAATACAAAATGTAGGTGAGAACTAATAATTTGATACATAAGATATTTTAAACAAATTGCTGGAATATGCTACTTTTAGAATTTCTGGTAAAAATAAGACTCTTCCATATGAGGATGAAGACTTATTACAAGCCCAGACTGCTGCATAAAGGGCAGCTAGAAACTAAGCAATAACAACCATGTTATTTTCATAGTGTCCAATTAGGCAAGAGCTGTAGAGATCATCTGAGGGTAATTTGAAGCAGATGCCAGCATTAAGACACAGATGTGGAACATTTTTCAACAGTAATGGAACGTGTATGGTATAGGATAGCTGATGGCTTCATCATCGGTTTTCTTTCCATGAGATTAGAATGGAAAAATGTATGAATATTCAGCTGGTGTTAGGCTCTTGTAGTACTCCAAGGAGCAGGCTTTCTTCCAGGTAGACATACCTTCAGAGCTGAGGTCGTTACATTTTGATTTACTCAATCCTCATGCCCTTTTCACAATCTGATATCTCACATCCCAGATGTGGAAGTCACAATAAATTTCTGAGCATAATACCCACAGTTTTACCGCACAGAACCAGAAACAGATGGACAACATTGATAACCCAGGATTCTTGTCTAGCAAAACAGTGCTCTCTCACTGATAGTGCTGAGAGTTTAAGTGGATAATTGCTGAGCATCAAATGCCAACACATCTTCTTAAAACTGGGCTTAGTAGACCTAACTCTTCTCTTGTCATGACAATTTTTTTTTTTTTTTTTTTGGTTTTCATTCTGCTTAGTTTGAATAGCAAATGTAAACTTCACAGTTTTTTCCATGTGGATAGCACCCGTCTCTTTGGATACCAAATTTTGGAAGTATTGTAAATCATCTCAGTCTCCCTAACTCTCTCTGTCTTTGAACAAACAGAGCTGATGAATGCTACCTTTGTGCCCAGAAGGGTGCTGGACTGACTATAAATCAGGTGAAGACAGTGAAGGTTAGTGTAGGCAGTAGTATAATAAATGTAAACATGGCTGGCTCACACCTATAATCCTAGCACTTTCGGATGCCAAGGCGTGCGGATCACTCGAGGTCAGGGTCAGGAATTTGAGAACAGTCTGGGCAGCATAGCAAGACCCTGTCTCTACAAAACATTTTTAAAAATGAGCCAAGAATGGTGGCACACACCTGTAGTCCCAGCTACTCAGGAGGCTGAGGCCGAAGGATTACTTGAGCCCAGAGGTTCAAGGATGCAGTGAGCTATGATGAAGCCACTGTACTCCAGCCTAGGTGACAGAGAAAGATTGTGTCTCAAAGAAAAAAAAAAGAAAAAAGAAAAAGAAAAAGTAAACGTGTGTGCTAAATAATTGAATATAATTTCGAAAACAGAATATAATCTATTTAACATTCCCTGAGAAAGTCGGGTTCTGGTGGAGAGAATTGGAAGTGTTGGCCGGGTAGAGAAAGAGAGGTTTTCCAAACTAGGTGCATCACAGCAAAGGTTCGCAGATAGAATTTAATGTAATTTGTTGGAAAGTTCTGAATTCAAATGAGAATAATGGCTGAAGAACTGAAAGATCAGGGTGAAGAGAGAGGAGATGGCCTCCTCAATTATGGAGAACACTGGAAGTCAGACAGAGAACGGAGACTTACAGTTTCATTAATAGCAGAGTGACATACTGAAAATACAGCAGAGTGCTGAAAAGCACAGTCTTGCATTCTGAGAGGCTAGGGCACGAATCTTGGTGCTGTCGTTTCATTGCTCTAAGATCATACACAGTTGACCTAATGTCTCTAAGCCTCAGTTTTTTTATCTGTAAAATGGATACAAGGTCAATGAATGACTTGGACCGGTTGGGAGAATTAAGCGAGATAATGCATCTAAAGTACTTGGCAGGTCCTGGCCCGGAGTAGGCACTCAGTATATGCTAGCAATAATTCTTACTGTTGTCTGGCAGCCAGAGGCTGATTGTATTGGACTAGGCAGAATGACCTTCTTTCGAGGGCCTTTCAAGGTTCTCCAAATTAAATGGACTCTGATTCATTTCATGATGTTTATTGCCTTTCCTTAAACTGTAAGGTGTTCTTTCTGTATTAAGAGGGTTCCAATTACCGACAGTAGAATCAAGGTGATTCCTAAAGCTGCAGAAGGCACTTTTTCTCCTTTGTGTGTGTGTGTGTGTGTGTGTGTGTGTGTGTGTCTGGTTGAAATGATCCATTATGTTCATCCTCCTGGGAAGGCAATTGGCTGTTTAGCATCAGCATTACAAAGTGGGCTCATGTACAAGTTATTATCTACTATGACCAGACTTTTCTTAAACAATATTTATTTGCAAAAGGAGAGTGGGTTTCCATTTTATATCTCAGCTGCTGCCGATTTTCCCCAGGTAACTTATCCTGCAGTATTTGTGTTAAATCTCATCTCATTATATCTGCCAAACTCCCCAAGCTTGTCATTCGGCATTTCAGTTATCTCTCCTGTTTACTTTTTTCTTGTTTAGAATTATATGCACATTTCATTAATGCTAAATTTAAGTCACCTGCTGCTTCAAAGGGATGGTTTGCGTCAAACCCACCCTTACACAAGTTCTAAGGCTATGCCAGTGATTGATGCTGCCAATTTATCAAACTTTGTCTCCATGCATTCAGTCTCTCCTGCACATGGCAAGCTTTCCAAATATAACTTCTATGTAATCTTTAATATGTTTCCCAAAGCGAAATTTACTCATTCGTTCTTTGAGTCATTCATCATTTATTCATTGCTCATTGTGAGGCAGACACTTTGCTAGGTCCTGGAGACCAAATTCCTCCCCTCAAACACTAACAGTTTAGTGAGGGAGCAAAGCCTGTAGCAAATAATTATAACGCAGCATGGTAATTACTACGAGAGAGGCATGAAGAATTGCCGTATAAACCCAGGCATGGCAGGGATGAACTTTTGAGTTACATTTTGAGTTGGGCTTTAAAGGATGAAAAAAACATGCAAGATTTATTTTCATAGTCTGTAATGATATATATGTATTTAATATGGCATATTGACAGTACATATACATTCCTAATACAATCAAATACATACATCCAAACCTGTTTCAGCTGCATACACATACACACACAAACACACACGCAGTTGAGTGAATTGTTTTCTCTTGTGTAAATCAGGACTTACAAGCTTGTCTTAGGATATATAGAAATGAAATGACAAATTACACAATCCTCTGCACTAGTCTCCATCTAGAACTCGCACCCTGTTTTCGGTCATCCTTTATTCCTGATTAAAGACCTCCCCTCCCTGTATTTGCAACATTGTATTTACACGGGCTCACATTGCTGAAGGCAAAGCCGTTGCTTTCTCATTATAGTTTCCTTTCTTGGTACAAGGCCAGATGTTTCCTGAACCTTTGTTCTGGGCCCTTTGTACCTCGATGGCCTTCTTAGGGTTCAATCTGTGCTTCCCTCTGGTTCTTCTGTTTGTACAACCTTCCAAGGTTCTCTCACAAATCAGTCTCTTATCCCAACGCCTGAAGAGGAGGTGGAGGTTCTATTTCTGTACTTTTTATAAGACGCAAAACGAGTTTAAGCTCCATTCTGCTGAGGGTCTGTTGGGACCTAAGCTGTCTCTATGTAACACACATACAGACAGATGACTTAGTTCTTGAAGCATTAAGTTACTAACTGAAAAATCAGTTTGCTTTTAAATAACATTAACAATTTTTTTTAAAAAAATCATATGTATAACAAAATTTAAGAACTAACCAAAGGTATTATGAAGCTCCAGAGATACAAGAAGTGATGTCAGATATCTCTCTCTGTCTTTCTTTCCCCCAGCCCTCACATCATTCATTGGCAAATCAAAATATGCTGGCAAAGATAGTAGCTTTTTAGATTAAATGCTAGCTCTACTAGTCTCTAGTTGTGTTACCTAGCACATTTATTTAACTTCTCATAGTCTTAGTTTTTTTAGATACAAAATAGGAATAATAATGCATTATGCATAGGCTTGTTTATGAGGATTAATTGACAATTAGATGAACTAAATGATATAAAGTACTTTGTACCTAGATCACGTTTAATATTAATGCCATCCTGGCCACTATCCTCCCTCTCTTTTGCCACTTTGTACAGGGACAAATAAGATTTGGGCATGATCTCAGATATTCTGTATTTCTTGTCCTGTGCAAAACTAGAACTTTTTAAATACTCAGGTTTAGGAGAAGAAAGTCCTGGCATTGACATTGTACAGCAAAAGTATTTATGAAAATTAGAAAAACAAATCAGTATTACATATTGGAGACATTCTTTTATAATAAATCTAGTAGTTTTCTCCCTAATAAGCATGGTGACTTAAAGTATTAGGCCATGTAAGCCCTAAAGAAACAATTTTAGCCTGCTGGCTGCCTAAACTGAACAAATAATGACTTAACAAGTAGACTAATGTATGGTCCTGAAATAAGTATTTACTCTGAAGAAAGGGGCATTAGAATTATGAGCAAATAAATACACATTTCATTGGGTCCTATTTTCAAGGTCTGTTTCAAGACTTGGACTGAGGGCATTGTTATCATTTAATATTTGAGAACAACTTATTGATGACTTTAATTATCAAAAGGAATAACTGAAAAATAAATAGCATAATACATAACAGGAACCCCAAAAATGTTCTTTTATTTATGTATTTCACTCACATTATCATTTAGACATTATCTTATGAACTGGTTAAAAGTTTTTATAAGTGGGAATTATCTTCATAGTTTTATAGTTAAAACATAGTTTCTAAGTTACATCTGGTGTGGTGGAAAAAAAGCAATGAACTCTTATTTAAAGCGAAATATGCTCCAAAGGGATTAGAATTAAATTCTCACCTTTTAACAGTAACGTTGCTATGGGGGATTGGCAGTTAGGTGAGTACCAGGTAATTAAAAAAGAGATTGGGGCTTGTAACTGCAGTTATATGAAATGGCTCTCCAATGAATGTCTAAAATATGCAAGGGAATAGGGTGAGAGAAGTTCTTAATATGTTGATGTCTCAAACATTTAATCTAGTTGGGCCATAGCAAAAGCTTTGTGAAGGCAGAGCTATCCAGACAAGAATTAATAAATGAATAGACTTTAAAAAATGAGAAATTTTAAATTATAAAAGTGCTAAATGTATGGGATTGGTATAGAATATTCTAAAAAAGAAAAAAACAAAACCAAAATTTAGGAACCCCCCCCAAAACCCATATACAAGACATAATAAAATACCGTCTCTAATTTAATCATTCAGGAAAGCTCATTATTAATATTTAAACATGTTTACTTCAGATAAACTTTTCTTTCACTTATATGTGAGTAGAAATATACTTTTGTATAATTGCAAATTATATGTAAAATTTAAAAATCATTGCAAAATAATGAGTCTTTAGTATTTCACATTTTGTTAAATATTTCTATAATACATTATTTTTAAAAGTTGACTAATGTACTGTCATACTGATGTCCCATCATTTATTCAATGATCTCCCTCTCAATACGTTCAGGACTTAGATGTAAATGTTAACATGTTGTGTAGGATTTCTAATTTAAGAAGTGGGCCTAGAGTCAAATCAGTTGAGGTACTACATGAAAAAGTTGTGGAAATGAGATTCAGTGCACATTTAAGATGCAATTAATAGATCTGTTTGGGCGACGATGAGGTATATGTTAGCTGTTTTAGGAATTACTGTCACTGGGTTGGGGCAGATCCAATACATCTTAAAGGTTAGGTTCAGGTGTTTAGAGTTTGGGGCGGCACTGCAGTCTGTGCATAACGCTGAGATGTAATCAGAGCAATGTTTCAGGACAGTTTCCCTGCAAGGAGAGTGTGGGCGTGCATTGGAAAGGGAAAATAGTGTGGGGGAAGAGACAAGAGAGCAGGTTATTTTAATAGTGAAATGCAAGATAATGAGGGTTGGAACCCGGGTGATGGCTGTAGGAAGGGAAAGGGAAAGATGTTGGAGAGAGAGAAGTTTCTAAAAGCTTGCTATAGTGTTCTTTGCTTAATGCAAATTAAATACATTTTGAGGATACTTAGTATGGATATTACTAGCCATTTTCTTACTGAGTGCTGCTAAAACTAGAAAGTGCAATATAATGACACTGCTAAAATAAAACTGTTTTTCCTTTAATAATGCTGCAGTCTCATTATACAAAATAAGCCCATGTAGAGTTACAATTCCAATAGTTTAGAATGACCTGCTGAAGTTTTTTTCTTTTTTAAACGTTTCAAAGGCTGTTTTGATAGACCTAGAGGTGGTTTTTTTTTTTTTTGTCCTTTTAAATGATCTGTAGTGTTGTTTATGTATAAATAATAGATCAATTGTTTGCAGTTGATGTTTTGCTAGTTCTGTTTCCCTATCTAATGACTGCCTGGCTGTTTCAGGCGTGTGGTGATTTAAATCATTTATTAAGCTGATTAAAATCATTGACTGTTTTCCTGTTTGTTTTGATAATAACACTTATCAAAAATTGTTTCTAGAAACTCAATTGTTTTAGAGAAGAAAAGTAGCCTCATAGTGTGGGAGGAGGACTGGAATCAGATTGAAGAGTGTCATGGTCAAGGTCAACTCTGCCACCATTCCCTTTTCGGCAAGGCTCTTAACGCCCCCATCCTAGTTTCTGTACCTGTAAAGCTACTTCTACTACTAGTTCAGAACCACAGCTGTCACTGCTGCTACTCTCACTCCTTAGTAACAGATATATTCTTCCTAGCGGCTGTACATCCACTCCTTTCAATCCCCATGAGATAGGCAAAATTATTTCTATTTTACTGATGAGAAGATGGAGGTGCAGAGAAATTAAATAGCTTTCTCAAGGAGAGTAGTGATTCTGGAAGTTAAACCCAGATCTGTCCACTCTGCTCTGCTAACACTATAGGGGGCGTAATTTGGACCTGTTCCACTATCAAAGAGCTGAGAAGATCTAAAACCTTATGGTTTTCAGAGCAGAGGAGAAGAAACCTTTTTCCACTTTTATTTCTCCACTAAGGCCAGTGGAGAAAGCCTTTTCTTCTTTTCTTCTCCATGATCTCTAGGCTACAGTGTTACTAGCTTTTCTACCAAGTCTTTGGATCTTGTGGATCAAATTCTGCATATTTACATTCCTTATTTCCAGCCATTCTTTTTTTTCCCTTTATTGAAGTGTACTTTACATATCATGCCTTTACTCCATTTTAAGTGTACAATTAAATGATTTTCAGTGAATTTACCGAGGTGTACAGTTAATCACATAAATCAGTTTTAGAGGAATTCCTTTCCCCTATTGAGACCCCTAATTCCGCTCCCCAACTACTTTTCAAGCGTGTCCCACCCCTCCACAGTGCCCACCATGTCGCTCAGATGTGGGTTTACCCCCCACTCCCCAATTCCCTCGTGATCACTCCCACCATTTGAGCACCATAGCGTTAATCAGTCAATATCAGTTTGATGGTGAGTACAAGTGGGGCCCATTCTTCGGGTCTTGTGTCACCTCACTTCGAATAATGGGCTCAAGCTTAATCCAGGATAATATGAGAGGAGCTAACTCACTATCATTTCTTAAAATTGAGTAATATTCCATTGTGAACATATACCAAATTTTAACAATCCACTCATGAATTGATGGGCACTTGGGTTGTTTCCATGACCTAGCAATAGTGAATTGTGCTGCCATAAACATTCAGGTGCAGATGTCTTATGCTCTTTTGGGTAGATGCCTAATAATGCTATTGCTGGATCAAATGGTAATTCTATTTTTATCTCTTTGAGGCATCTCCAAATTCTTTTCCACAAAGGTTGCACCAATTTGCAGTCCCACCAGCAGTGTAAGTGTGTTCCTGTCTCTCCACATCCTCGCCAGCATTTGTTGTTTTGGGATTTTTTGATAGAGGCCAGTCTCACCGGGGTTAGGTGGTATCTCATTGTGGTTTTGATTTGCATTTCTCTAATGATTAGAGATGATGAACATTTTTTTATATGTTTTTTGGCCATTATTCTGTCTTCTTTGGAAAAGTTTCTGTTCATCTCCTTTGCCCATTTATAA
>CAUYRT010005076.1:0-20383 GCA_963574885.1 Lepilemur ruficaudatus | reverse complement strand
TGGTATGTATGTATGTTTCTTTTCAACTCATAATTGGAGGACTTGTAATGGCTTATAGGGGGTCTGGTTAAAAATTCAGTTACTGATGAGATTCATGAAAAGTCAGAAGGAAATACTATTTAAAGGAATATCCTAAGGGCTATAGCTCAGACTTTATAAAACATTAATAAATCAGTGGGAATTTTTGGATTTGGTTGTTTGGTTCCCCTCCCTCATGTGACATGTATCTGCCTTAATTCTTAAATCTAAGAGACCATGCTTTGAAATAGACAAAATTAAGAGTCAACACCTAATTCTACATTTGTGTTTAGTATTATAAGTGAGGTTAATAAAGTCAAGTAATACTTTTTACCATGTCTTATGTTTTTGTTATTTAAAAACTCCATTGGCCACCAATGAAGTTAGTTAATAAATACTTGCTTGTCTGATTTTACATAGTAAGTGACCACTAAATGTTGAACAGTTATTTCTTAACTAATTCTAAAAACAAAAAATGTGCTTTTGGAGTTGATACCATGAAACTTTTAAGTAGAGGCTAATTTGTATTTTCAGAATTGAATTTCCCTCTGTAGCTTTCATGGAACAATTTCATTAACATTGCTTCTTTTCTTTTACCTTTTAATAATGTGATGCTACTTTACTGATTTGTATCTTATAACCAAATTAATTTCCTAAAGGTTTTCCATACCTGATAACGTTGGAGAAGAGTAAGAAAGTAGGCATTTTTCTTGTCAAGAGAATTCTCTACACAGGGCTGTAGGTTTCTTACTTGAGCCAATAAATTTCTGCCTTGAGCAATAGTAGTATAATCAGTATCAAAAAGAATAATGTGGGCCAGGCGTGGTGGCTCACGCCTGTAATCCTAGCACTCTGGGAGGCCGAGGCGGGTGGATCGCTCAAGGTCAGGAGTTTGAAACCAGCCTGAGCAAGAGCGAGACCCCGTCTCTACTAAAAAAATAGAAAGAAATTAATTGGCCAACTAAAAATATATAGAAAAAAAAATTAGCCGGACGTGGTGGCGCATGTCTGTAGTCCCAGCTACTCGGGAGGCTGAGGCAGAAGGATTGCTTGAGCCCAGGAGTTTGAGGTTGCTGTGAGCTAGGCTGACGCCACAGCACTCTAGCCCGGGCAACAGAGTGAGACTCTGTCTCAAAAAAAAAAAAAAAAAAAAATAATGTGTACCTAACAGAAGGCACAAAGTATGTGATATCCTTAGACAAACTATGGGTTACAGTAAGACAAGGAAATCTAGGTGTTTTAGGCTTATTCGGTAAACTCTTGGGGTGAGAGAGAGATGTATGCTCAGATGCTTGTGAATCCCAGGTAGCACTATACAGTAAACTGTAAAGTATTACTGATAGTTTTTAAGAATTTCCTACAAATCCTTACTGTTCAAGGGCAAAGGAGTAGAAAATAGCAAATCGCTATTGAGGTGTGGATGGCAGGAGGTCTACTAGGCTCACTCCTTAGGTGGTTTTTTCATATAGCCACCCTACTGTGGTATCCAAATTCATGCCATAGCAAAACTATAATTGCCTCTTACCTCCTTCCAGAGTTGCTCATGAATAGCTGAAACTGCAATTGGAAACCTGAGGATGGCAAGGAAATATTACATTGCCCTTCTCTCTTGTTTGCTTTGTGAAAGTCTATCTTCTCATTTCTTTGCTTATTTTTCTTTTTGCCCACGTACTGACAAGCTCATGTATTTCTTTTTAAGGCCTTCAACATTATAAGCTCTCAGTATCCTTTTGGCTCAACCAAATATTTTACTGTCTTAACTCATTTTTAATCAGTCTGTTGAGTCTCTGTATTCCTCTCCAATTTGATTTGGGATTTTGCTGAAATAAATCAAGCCTGTTCTGATGAGGTTACCTTAAATATCAGGAGTGCTGCTGCTTTCTACTTTTTAATTTTCATTTTGTTACATTGCCTTTAAAAGGTAAATAGCACAGACAGTTCTTGCAAGGAAAATGCTTAAGAGATGAGTGCCATTTTAGAATCCCAATCAAGACAATATTAGTAGTATTTTATTCCTATTTATTTTTATTTTTAGTAATATTAATATTATGATATCAATACTTATTAATAGTTTATTATTTACAAACAACCCTCTTAAGCATCAGCTATGTAAATTTCCATCGTGCTTCACTTGGTCTGACATACTGACATAGTGGGTTTCTGTTGAATTATTTCAAATCCACAGTCTTTAAAACCAAGTGAAGTATATACCAGAGCACTGTTTTGTCCATCTTTTATTTCTGCTTTGTGTTCTTTTGGGTAAAATACTTAACATTTGCTCTGAAAAAATATTTTGCTGATGTATCTTTTTTTGTCTTAAGATAGACCTGTTTATCCTCCCTCCTAGGGACAAGTTTCTGCCTGAATTGAAATGAAAAGCCACAGGAGTCACTAACAAAGGAGATGGTATCTCTGAAGACTGGTTTAAATGGTAATTTTTTGAAAGATGGAACCAGTTGACCTTTAGTACATCATCCTGAATATTACCCCCAGAATGATCGTTCAAAACAGAATAATTTGAAAGAGAGGGAAGGAACTGTTAGTAAAATTCCTGGACAGAAGTAGTGTGAGTGTTTGAGATAATCACATTTGGCCTAGGCTGTAGGTGGAGGCACCAAAGAAACTACCAGCTTCACTGATGAGCACACATGTGTGCCTTTTAAAAGTCTGAGCAGGGTGTGTTATATTTTGAAGGATGGCTTTTTGTTTCTATCTACTGTGGAGCAGTATAAGCTCCTTGAGCAGGGACTGTGACTTCTACATCTTTGATTCCAACAATGTGTAATAAGATGTTTTGCACATAGTTGAATTCAGTATTGATAAATGAATGGCAGCATTGAATCTCTTTTTTTCTTTTATACTTACAAGTTTCCTCTTCTGCACCACCATCCTGTATTTCAAATCTCCCTGCCCCCACAAAGCTTCCAAAGCCCATAAATTTGTTAATCTAGAACAGGAGCCAGCAAACTGCCACCTATGGGCCAGATCTGGCCTGCTGCCTGTTTTTATGTGACATCCAAACTAAGTGTGGTTTTTACATTTTTAAATGGTTGAAAAAAATTAAAAGAAGACTATTTTGCAATGTGAAACTTATGTGACATTAAATTTCAATTTCTGTAAATAAAGTTTTATTGTAACACAGCTACCATTCTCATTTGTTTACATTTTATCTCTGACTGCTTTTGTGCTACAATGGCAGAATTGAATAGTTGCAACAGAGTAGTACCATATGGCCAGCAAGGCTGAAAATATTGTCTGACCCTTTACAGAAAAAGTTTGTGTACCCCTACCTCCCTGATCTAATGCAATATAAGTTCCATGGATAAATAAGAAATCAACTGTGATAACGTGAGAACCTAGAGCTAAATGTTAAGGTACAGCCATAATTGTACCAATCATTTGTTGAGCACTGTTAAAGCACTTTACTTCATTATTTAATAAGATTCCTGTGAGGAAGGGAGGCATTATCTCCATTTTACAGATTGAAAAATTGAGATGCAGTGAGGTTTACTTGCAAAAGTTAAAGTAGTGGGAGTTTGAAACTCTGGCAGTCTGACTTGAGCCACTGCACTTTACCGCTGTGCTATGCTGCCTGCCTTACAGACTTCAGTTCACGTGATAATCTAAGAACAGACAGGTTGTCCTACATAGTATAAACATCTTCCTGCTACAGTTTGAACTGGACATTTTCAATGTCTCATTGTACTAAATGTTACATGTCAGGAAATAATTTGGTGTTCAAATGTAACAAGCCCTAAGGCTTTTTGGGTATGGGATGAGTGGGGAAGGTAAGCGATTTTTGTTTTAAAAATTTCCCAGTGTTCTTGAGGTGAGGAATGTTAGTATCTTGAGTTTGTAATGACACAGGCCAAGGAGCGTAAAGTTTGGCTGAGGGGTAGAAGTCATTGTTTTTCTGGATTCTGTATCAAGACTTGGACAGGGGGCTGATGACACTAAGGCTTTATCTTTTTACTTTTTTGAGACATGGTCTTGCTCTGTTTCCTGGGCTGGAGTGCAGTGACACCATAGCTCACTGCAATCTCAAATTCCTGGGCTCGAGTGATGCTCTTGCCTCAGCCTCCAGAGTAGCTGGGACTATAGGCACATGCCACTGTGCCTGGCTAATTTTTCTTTTTCTTTTTTGTCTTTTGTAGAGATAGAGGTCTCACTATGTTGCCGAGGCAGGTCTTGAACTCCTGACCTCCAACCATCCTCCCACCTTAGCCTCTTAAAGTGCTGGGATTACAGGCATGAGCCACCACACCCATCCCTCTGAGAGTTTAGACTAGATTTGCTTTTGTACTTCCAAATGAATGTTCTCAAGGTAAATTTCATTAGATTTTTTCAGGGGAATACTGATGAATCATTGTTGAGTCATGTACAGACAAATTGAAAGTTGGTGGCAATCTTGCATCGAGCAAGTCTGTCGGTGCCATTTTTCCAACAGCGTACACTAATTTCATGTTTTTGTGTCACATTTTGGTAATCTTCCCAATATTTCAAACTTTTTCATTATTATATCTGTTATGGTGGTCTGCGATCAGTGATCTTCGACGTTATATTGTAATTGTTTTGAAGTACCACAAACTGCACCCATGTAAGACAGTGAGTTTAATTGATAAGTGTGTGCGTTCTGACTGCTGCACTGACTGGCTGTTCCCATCTCCTTGGGCCTGCCTATTCCCTGAGACACAGCATTGAAATTAGGCCAATTATTAATAATAACCCTACAATGACCTCTAAGTGTTCAAGTGAAAGGAAGAGTTGCACATGTCTCGCTTTAAATCAAAAGCTAGAAATAACTAAGCTTAGTGAGGAAAGCCTGTCAAAGGCTTAAGGAAAGAAGCTGTCTCCAGTAACATAAAAGTGCATTAACATAAAAGTGCAAAGTGAAAGTGTTGATGTAGATGTTCCAGCAAGTTATCTGTAATATCCAGCCGAGGTAATTGATGAAGGTGGCTACACTAAGCAGATTTTCAATGTAGATGAAACAGTCTTCCAATGGAAGAAGATGCCATTAGGATTTTCATAGCTAGAGAGAAGTCAGTGCCTCGCTTTAAAGCTTCAAAGGACAGGCTGTTGAAGAAGTAATGTAGCTGGTACCATTAAGTTGAAGCCAATGCTCATTTACCATTCTGAAAATCCTAGGGCCCTTAAGAATTATGCTAAATCTACTCTGCCTGTGCTCTATAAAGGGAACAACAAAGCCTGGATGAAAGCACATCTGTTTACAGCATGGTCTACTGAATATTTTAAGTCCACTGTTGAGATCTGCTCAGAAAGATTTCTTTCAAAATATTACTGCTCATCGACAATGCACCTAGTCACCCAAGGGCTCTGATTGGACGTGTACAAGCAGATGAATGTTGTTTTTATGCCTGCTAGCACAACATCTATTATGCAGCCATGGATCAAGGAGTAATTGTGACTTTCACATCTTATCATTAAAGAAATACATTTTGTAAGGCTATAGCTGCCATGTGTAGTGAATCATTGGATAGATCTGGGCAAAGTCAACTGAACACCTGGAAAGGATTCACCCTTCTAGATGTCATTGAGAGCACTCTCGATTCATGGGATGAGGTCAAAATATCCACATTAACAGGAGTTGGAAGAAGCTGATTCCAGCTCTCATGGATGACTTTGAGGGATTCAAGGCTTCATTGGAGGATGTCACTGCAGATGTGGTGGAAATAGCAAGAGAACTAGAATTAGAAGTGGAGCCTGAAGAGTTGACTGAATTGCTACTATCTATGATAAAACTTGAATGAATGAGGAGTTGCTTCTTATGGATGAGCAAAGAAAGTGGTTTCTTGAAATGGAATCTACTCCTGGTGAAGATGCTGTGAACATTGGTGAAATGACAACAAAGGATTTAGAATATTACATAAGCTTAGTGAATAAAGCAGCAAGGTTTGAAAGAATTGACTCCTATTTTGAAAGAGGTTCTGCTATGGTTAAAACACTGTCTATCAAACAGCCTTGCATGCTACAGAGAAATCACTCGTGAAAGCAAGTGTCAACTGATGCAGCAAACTTCATTGTTTGTCCTAATTTAAGAAATTGCCACAGCCACCCCAACCTTCATCAGCCATCTCCTTGATCTGTCAGCAGCCAACAACATAGAGGCAAGACCCTCTGCCGGCAAAAAGATTACAACTCTGAAAACCTACATGACTGTTAGCATTTTTAAAAATAAAATATTTTTAAATCAAAATATATATTTTTTGGACATAATATTATTGCACACTTAATAGACTATAGTGTGAACATAACTTTTATATGCACTGGGAAACCAAAAAATTTGTTTGAGTCAGTTTAATCGTGATGCTCACTTTATTGAAGTGGTTTGGAACTGAATCCATGATATCTCCAAGCTGTGCCTATATATAATGTGATCAACAACAAATTTAGAATACAGAGTCCCATTTTTCCTATTATTTAATTGAGGAAGAGAACAAAATTGGAGAAAGCATATGATTTTCTGCTTCTAGTGTAGTGTGATTCACCATAGTTGGTGACAGCAGATGAGTCAGGAGATTGAGCCTTTCTATTCAAATGTCTATTCCTGCTTTCTGACCCTGCTCCTTTGAACATAGACCTGTTTTCCCTTTGGATTTATTTTTGTCACTGGGCCCCATGGTTATCACAGTCACATAGGCTTGAAACCTTGTCATTACTCATGGTCTTCCCCCCTCCTTTTAGCACTATGTCCTTTGATTATTTTCCAGTCACATTATCCTTACCGCTGTCTCTGTCTTCACCCTAGCTACCCAGACTATTGCTAAAATTTAACTGGTTTTTTCGCTGTCTCTTCCTATGTATCACTGTCATTAAAAAAACTTCCTAAAATGTTGCTTTGCATATTGATCTCAGAAACCTTCACATTTCGTATAGGATAAAACTCAGCTCTCCCTTGGCATTTTAAGACCCTCCACAATCTGGTCTCTAGCTACCTTCCAATTTTCACAGTAGCCATCTGCTCTGGGCTAATTGTCATTCCTCTCGCAAGCCTACGTGCATCACACCTGCACCATCCTACTTCTGTCCCCTGGAAATCAGCCCACCAGTCTCGTTCTCTTGATTCTGATTTTTTAAAGACCCACTTTGATTCCAGCCTTCTCTTTCCCAGGACTACCCTCACCTTTGGCAACAGCTCCCTCTATTTGTTCATTCATTGAGCCGTTAATCTGTGCTACAGAAATTCATATTTACTGTCTTTCTTTGTTTTTCTCCAACAGGAGTGTAAATTCTCCAAGCACAGGTTTTTACATGTTGTATCCCCAGAACCTAACACATAAATGAATGGATGCTTGGTTAAAAACAGTGCTGGTAAAATGTACTCCATAAAGCCAGTGCCTTTTCCTGAGATTACAAAGGGTGGTGAGCATAAGTCCCAAACGCCATGATGCAGGAGTTGCTGAGTGGGTAGAGTTACAGATCTGAGCTGTCCCTTTTTTTGTTACTATGCACCATAAATAAAATTTTAGAGGCTCTGACTCAATAGCAGAAGTGTTTAATCCCCATCTATGCTTGGCTTTCCCTCTAGGTGCCAGGAGAAGCCGACAAATGTTAAGCTCTCCTTCCTGGTAGTTCATGCTCTACGTCGCTCATAAAAAATCTGCTCCACATATCTTTGGCCTTGAAAAAGGTTATTGCTTGCCTTTCCTCTGTGTAGAGCAGTGGTTTTCAAATATTTTTGCACAAGTACTCCCTAATTCTTTAAGAAAATAGTTTTAAAAGGAAACTAAAGCTCTTACTAAGTTTAAATATTGGCAAAAGCTATAATACCCAGCGTAGTATAAATATTGACATCTTAGAACAAAACACACATCATTCTTTATATGTCTAATGGAGTCTAAATAGCATAGAAATTTAATACCATCATCTATATAGGAAATAAATTAAGATAATTAAAATTTTATGTTTCCTTTTTCTCCTAGAATTTGTATTTTTGTTGTAATTCCCCGGCAAGATTTTATTCTAATGTAATACAATAGTCCTCCTTTAACCACGGTTTTACTTTCCATGTAAAGTAAAGATGTTTACTTAAGATACAGTACAATAAGATATTTTAAAAAGAGAAAGACCATATTCACATAACTTTTATTATAGTGTTATAATTTTTCTATCTTGTTTCTATCTCTAGCATAGGTATGTATGTATAGGAAAAAACATAATATGTATAGGTTGGGTGCTATCCATGGTTTCAGCATCCTCTGGGGTTCCTGGAACATGTCCCCTGTGGATAAGGGACCACTGTGTAGCAGAATTCACTATAAGGCCTAGGTGAGGCCCCAAAAATTGAATTGTGAAACTGTAGGGTCATATTTTTGCAGGAATAATGAAAAAAAGTGTGTTTTAGTTGGTACTGTCACACAAAGAACAAAAATAAAGGTGGTGAAACTTATAGTACAAATTGACCATTCATTAAACTTAGAAAGTCCCCACTGGTCACAAGGCAGTCATTTTCCAGCCACCACCACCTTTACCACCTGCTGTCTTCAGAGAAGCTGACAACTTCCAGCTCCTGTGTTTAAGAATAGGGTTCTGGGCTGGAAGACAGGCCTATCCTATTAGATCCGATTTTTGTATTCTTGGAGTTTACAATCAAATTTTATTCTATATTTTTATGCCTGGAAGTCATTGATCATGCTATCGAGTTTCTTGTTCATGTTTTGTTTAAAACAGAGAATTGGAAAGTGCCTTTTAGAAGTGTTTGTTACTTAGAAGTACTCATAATCAAATTTGGGGATGTAAACCCAAAGGGCTTTACCAAGACTGTCAAATGATTATTAATTGTACCTGTTATTCTTTACCTTAGTAAAACTTGATTTAATTCAGTATATTAATAAAGTGTTAGGAAGATCCAGCCTATTACTTTCAAAACATCTCTTTGGATATAATAATTTTTGGTACACTTAGTGCTTTAAATATATTTTCATTATAATATATATTTCATCAAAACCTTGGAGCTGCAGATTTAATCATTCAAATAATGGTAAATGCACCTCATTAATGAAATCAAGTTAAATATCTACCATCTCATTAAATCAAATAACCAAATCAGACTTACTTTGTTAGAAAAAGTCTGACTTGAAAATTCAAATGTGTTAATTTTGAAGACTATTAGAAAAATCATTAAAAAAAATTACAGAACAACTCTTATAAGTGATTACTGAAAACACTCAAGATTTGTCATCATGTAGATTTAACATAATAAAAAATGATAAATATACTGTTTTGCATTGTTTAACTTGTAACAAGTCATAGTTACATTTTAGCCAAGTCTGTGGCTAAAATAAGTTATTTAGGAAGCAAGTAGGTTTATAGAAGGCAAGATATTCTTTCAGTAAAAGTGTGTGTACATATTTAACTGAGGTGTTTGGCTTTTGGTAGAATTAGGTATCAAAAAATAATTTTACTAGGATCAGATTTTTCCTATATAATGTTATATGCTGCTAAAAATTAACTGGTCTGCCATCTAGAATATAATTTATTTTCTGGTGATAGGTGGTAGTAAATACTAATTTCTCATTTCATAAGATTAAGTAAATGATATTTGACTATTTGGAGTAAATATTTCATGATATGATTGCGACAAGTTTTGTTGAGAGGTTTTATTCAGTGCATCATGGAAATTTTGGTAGTTCTGAAAAATACTCCAAGTACAATGAAAATAATCAGCCTCACTAAACTATTCTTGTTTCTACTGTCCAAAGGTACTTTCTTTGCCAGTCAATGACTGTTGTATGGATAAGTATTTAAATAGTTGGACAAATTACTTACAAGAAAAGCTGTTTGTAGCATTCAGTATTGTTTACAGATACTTGCTGCTTTGCTAGGATTTCGGTCAGGAGTGGCATATTTCTTGGCAGGAATCTTAGAGATGGAAGTGGCCAATTTGCTAAATAAAAATTATTATTACTTCTACTGTACTCCACTTTACCACACATTCACATTTTGCATATCCTGACAAGTCCCTAAATATCCCCATTTCTAAATCCCCCTTTGCAGAAGTTTGGAAGAGGGAAAGTCAGGAAGCCCTCAGGCCTTCTGCAGCCTGGAGGAGACTTCATAAGAGACTCCTACTTTTCTACTCTGAGAACTTTAATGCCTCGAGGCTGTACAGCCTAGAGTGAGTGGGGAAGGGATTGGCGTGCCTTTATTTTGTAGAATGGAAGAAATATTGTGGATGCAGTGGTTTGGTTGCAGTGGCTTTGTTTTGTTTGTTTTTCAGGTTGCTCAGTTTGAGGAAAGGGTATGTATGAAAGGTCAGAATGTGGAGGAAGATTCTTTTAAGATGACCCTTGCTCAGGGACCCCCTTAGAAGGTTTTGAGCTACTCCTAGGGTTAGACATACCCCATATGAAGACCTCTGGTCCAAAGTATTGAAAAATTGTATATGTTCATAAAATGTTTTAATCATTTTAGTGATGTTATTAAATGTGCTTTTCTTTGTGTTCACATTTGGTGCTAGTTCTTATTTAGGACTTCCTTAGTGAGCCTTGAGAAAACTGGGTTACTCTTTTGTAAGAGGAGTGTAAAACAAACCTGCCCCTGCCTCTTTAATGTCAGGAACCCTGTCCATCAACCAGCTAACACCCAGCCTTTTGAGTTCCCTTTGTCTGATAATGTCAGGAACACCTGGGTTACCATTATTCCCACCTTGCTCTAGTGCTGATTCAGTCCTGGGCCCTGGTGAAATCGCATACGCACGAGGTATAGTGTAATGAAACAGTTCTCAGTGCAGACAGCTGAACCCCGGTCACTTGCTTTGCTGAGTGATTCAGTGATTACACTGCACTTCTGCCAGCTTGCCTAAAATGTACAGAAAGCTGAGTGGGGAACAATGACCCTGTGTGTATAGTGAGAAAAATGTAGGAACGCCAAACAATAACTTGCTAATGATGATTCAGAAAAGGCAGGTAAAATATAATAAATCTCAAGTCATAAAATTTATGTTAAATCCTACATTGCTTACTACAGACAACTTCCTTGTGTTCTATCAGTTAGTGATTTTGGAGGAGAGAAGGAGAGGGAGTTTTTAAAAACTTAGTGGTAGGAAAGTTCCAACTTAACAATTTAAAACATTCTTATAAGGGTGATTTTTTTGCTCAAATATATAGATTGATGGTGTGCAATAAAAATCTTATGCTGTCTTAGATACCAGTTTTTTATTCTTGAGAAGTGTTATTAAAACATTCAAAGACCATAATTCACTACTACTTTTTTTTATGACCCTACCTAAGTAAAGTCATTCATTCCCAGACTATTTGAGCATCAGGTTTGGAGAGAAATTTTACTACTGTTCAACGTAGAAGGGAATAGAATAAGATAAGCATCAGGAATTTCTCAAGGGTAAGAGAAATTTCTCTACAAAGAGAGAAAGAGCTTGGGGGTGTAGAGCCAGAATGCCTCATTCAGGGAGTATTTCTCCAAGCTTATGTCCCTGGTCCTCACTTCGCTATGTTTTCTCCCGGTGGCGCTCAGGATTTTATTTATCCCCTCTCTGCAAAAGGTTCCTACAATCTATTGTCCTGACCTCTCTTTTGAGGTTCCAGAAATTCTTCTCCGCCAGCTTTCCTGGGTGTATTTCGCAGGTGCCACCAGCATCTGAAATTTAATATATTAAGAAACAAACATGTATTTATTCCCTCACCCTCCGCCCCCTCACCTCCACCACACACAGCCTATGCTTGTAGCACCCAAGGCAGGGAGCACCCTCACGTCACCCCGTTCAGAACTGCCAGCTCCCTGGTCTTTGTGGGTGCTTATGAGGGCATTTCATTTGTCACACTGCAGGCATTTTGAGGCTTTCTGCTCCTGGAGGAATCCTAGGGGTGATTACTCTTTTCATTTAGAATGAAAGTTAACATAATGAAAACATGATGCTTGCAGGATATAATACAGGTTGAGCATCACTAATCTGAGAATCCCAAATCCTAAATTCTCCAAAACGGAAACTTTCTGAGTGCCGACCTGATTTCAGATGTTCAGATTAGGGAAGGAAGCTCAACTGGTAAGCATAATGCAGATATCCTAAAATCTGAAAAAAATCTGACCCCAAGCATTTTGGATAAGGGATACTCCACCTGTACTTGAGCCTCCACTGCTCCCAAATGCAGGGTCATAAATCTGCCTGGCGCACGCTCTGTGAGCTCTGCAAGGCTCTGGACAAGTTTGCTCCTGGAGCTGCTGCTTTCCTGCAGTCTAAACTTCATCTTGTCTGTTGGAATAGATTGTGTTTGATTCTACTCTTATGTCTAAGTGTATCTTTTTAGATTTCTAGCCTTTGAACCATGCTTGAGTGTGGAGGGTGTGCCTAATTCTGATTTATTTTTAAAGTTTTATTTCTACTTCCCCACTTATAATTGATGCAAAACATTTCTGATCATCCTTGGAACGCTTGTGTCCTCTTGAAACTTCCTCCTTTGAGACAAGTGATGAGTGTTTTCTTGCATGGCTCAATCAGGTATGTAGGTGACATATCTGAGAAAAACCTGTGTATGTGGTTCCCTCACCCACCTGCCCAGTTTCAAGCCTAGCTTGTGTGACTCTTCTGTGACTCAGTTATGAATACTCGTAGCCATGGCTGCCCACCCCTCCCCCATCGTCCTGTCTTGATACAGTACTTTGCACATTCTCAGACCCTGCCATGTAGGGGCCAGGCCTAAAACAAACAGCTTAGAGGAAGTAGGGCTTTCTTGGGGTTCAGGGAAATCTTCATCAGTCATGGTAAACAGATGAGATGCAAATAGGCCTATGCTCACATTTTGTTAGACACTTTTAAATAGATACTTCTAGAAAATCATTTTGTATTTGATTTCCCATAAGAAAAGATTAGGCACTTTTGGAAGCTTTTTTTTTTTTTTTTTTAAGTTCAGTCCAGAGATGCTTTATCCATAATTGTATTGTCTATTGGAGATTTGAAAAAAATTTTTTTTTATTAGAGATGGCATCTCACTATGTTGTTGCCCAGGCTGGACTTGAACTCCTGGGCTCAAGTGATCCTCCTGCCTCAGCCTCTTGAGTAGCTGGGACTATGGGCCATAATTATTTATTGCATATTTTATTCTAATTGAGAAAATAAAGCATACATAGGGAAAGAGAGCTAACAATGTAAAGTAAGTTTCGAAAGGGGCCTAACGTGCAGCATGGTGTTTAAGGGGGTAGAGATTGGAGTCAGATCTGGGTTTAGATCTTGATTCTGAGACTTACTGGTGGTGTGAACTCAGCAAGTTACTTAACCTTTCTGAGCTCCCAATTTTCCTTATAAAACTTTTATAGGGTTGTCGTAGGAGTTAAATGAGATAACATCTGAATCATGCCTAGTGAATTATAGCTGATTTAGCAAGAGCATCTTAGAGTAAAACACAAAGCATCTTCAAAATCCATCATTGTGCTAAAGGGTGTCCTAATTACTATGGCCTCCTGCAGGACTCCTTAAATTTTCTATAATTAGGGGATGAGTGATCCCAGGTCCTGGAATGGTATTGAGATTGTTGACAAAACAAAATGACTTTGGCTGTGGGAATAATGGGGAAGCCAGGGGCCAGGTTAGCAGACACGTCACTGCATCAGTTCAGCAGGAGAGTTCACACTAGTCCCCTTGCAAGTAGATTTAGTTCCCAAATTGCCAACTACCTGTCTTCAGGTGGACAAGATGGAGAAGTAAATTGACTACAATCCGTGATGTGGTCAAAGTTCACCGAGGACATTATAGGAGCAGAAACAAAGACTAATGGACAAGGACATCAGAGAGGGCTTCCTCTAAGTGGAAACACAAGCTGAGTCTTGAACAAACCAGTAGGCATTAGAAAGAGAAGAGGTAATAGTTTACCAAGCAGCATGTTGAAGAAACAAAAACACAGGAACATAAAGCACAACTTGATTCTCTACGGTAGTATTTACCCAGTAGGGTTCTGCTTTTCCTCCATGTGAAGATACAGATTCTAAACCTGTCCTTGACTCTCACCCTGGCCCCCGACACCAGCATCACCTGCTTGGCTAACACTGAGCCAGATTTCACATGGTGAGAACTGTTCTTGAAATCTTGTGTGAGAGTCCTGACCGTGAAGCCTTCAAAGACTGTAGTATTAAATTCAGCTCTGAGCTGGCTTCTCAGATTTCCACTAGACTGGTTCTACAGCAAATGCTCCGTAGGGTAGGGAGTTCCCCATCCCACTCAGTATGTTTGTGCAGGAATGAATTGTTCACTCCAGCCCTGCAGTGGTAGCCTCTGCAATAGCTTAAAAGGTGTCTTTCTTAAGACCTTAGTAGAAAGGCTCGTGGATACCAAAGACTTGTGTTTCAATGGCTCTCAAATCTAATTTATCATCAGAATCTCTTTGGGAATTTTTAATGGAGTTCCAGGCCCCACTCTTAGAGATTCCAGGGTGGAGCCTGGGTATGCGTTCAGAAAAAAACAAAACTCCCACAAGTGACTCTAATCATCATGCAGATCTGGAAACTTGGGTTGGGTGAACAGCCATTGCCATTGGCCATTGCTGATGGAATCCAACCAGTCAGGTTCTTCCTGAGAATGGCTGCTGAAAGACACCAGTCATCCTGAGCACGTCTTGAGTGGAAGACATGAGTGCTGCCCTCTGAGTGACAGCGACATTTTTTGCAGCCCAGCGGTGGAAGCCAGCTAGCAAAGAAAGACAAAAGCAGCACACACGCAGAGGTGCCCTGGCAGCATTCCAGTTCCTGGTGCCTTCCTGAAGCTTGGCCACACTCCTCGCCTTGCTTCCATGAGATGTTCCTTTATCCTTATAATAAATTCCCCTCTGTGGCTAAGGGCAGCACAAGCTGGTTTCTGTTACTTGCAATGAAAGAGCCTGGCTACTATGCGTCTTCCTAAAATAGCGTCCCCGAAGAACAATCAAGGCATACACGTTAAGCACACTCTGTATGAAATATCAACTTTCTTCCCCAAACGAGTCTGGGAATGGGCTCTTGCTCAGGGGAGGAAGAAACAAAACACGCCTGCTGTTGAGTACCACTTTCTGAAAAAAGACGCTGCATTGATGGGAAGCAATGAAAGAAAGCAATGGAAGCTACACTCGCACAAGCAGAGCCCAAATTGGCCTCCCCACGGGAAGAGGAAATGCAGCCAATTTTGCGGCACAGATGAGTTCTGAGGCAGAGCCAACTTCAACCCTGCTGGTCGCAACCTGAACCCTCTTCTCACTCTCTGACTCAGCCTGGGGCTGGCAGAGGTCTCTGAACGGGGCTGAGATTTTTGACTGGTTGGGTTCAGCTTATGGCTGAAACAATCAGCACTGCCCAAGAAACAAATAAAGCCCAGCTGTTCCCTGTTGGGGAAACAGGCGAGCTACTCTTTCCCGAAGGGAGCGAGCCTGGCCAAGCCAGGATGCCTTAGGGTCTTCCTGCCCAGGGCACTTAAATATTCGTCTACTCTTGAGCAGGAAATGTGTTCAAGCCTTTAGCCACCACCACACACCAAAAAACCAAACAGAGACATTCATCCTGCCAGGGGACTGGGAATTTATAGCAGCATCTTTTGGGTGGATCCTTGAGCTCAGTTAGTGGCCGCTTACTCAGCTACTAAGCCTGAGGTCAGAGATGCCACTTGGGCCGAGCAGCTCTGCCCTGCTCTGCTCACCCCTGTGGCCACTAGCAGAGAGATGGGAAGTGGGCCACAGCAGCTCTGAGCAGAAAAAGCCACTTGAAACATAGTCAAATTGGGTTTGTAATGTCATTATGTCCCAGACCATGGGCCTTCAAATTATTAACCAGGAACTGTAAGGGTTCTGCAGAGCTCTCTAGAAAAGGACAGCATTGTCTGTGCCTCACCTCACCCCCTGGCTTCCGACAGAGCAGTTCTTCCTTTACCTGTTTATTAACTGAGCTTCACATCACTTTATTTGAAGAAAGGATTCCTAACTGCTAATGCTAATAGCTTATATTAGTAAAAAGTGCACACACGCACACAGGCCACACTGGATGTTTCAGATGACGTGGCTTGATTCCTCCAAAGCACTCGAAGAGGGAGAGTCTATTACTACCTCCATAGCACAGTGGAGAAAATGAAAGTCTAGTATCTCATGCAAGGTCACAAAGCCGGTAAGTGGGAAAGCCAGGATTTGCATCCAGGTCCCTCGGACTCTGGGGTACCCCCTGACACTGTCCTCTGGGAAGGGCCACAACCATCTGAGCATGGAAAAGCAAAGCCCAGCCTTTCTCTAAAGCAGCTGTTCTCAACCTTGCTCCCCACATACCAGCATCGCCCAGGAAGCTGCAACGACAATGGACACTAGGCTCTGACCTCTGGGGACACTGATTTATTTCATCTATCTGGGAGCAGCCTGGGCATAAGGAGTTTTCTTTGTAAAGACTGGGAATCATTGCATTAGAGAAGCAGTGATGGGAATTCAATAATTAGAATTATGTGTCAGCACTGATTTGAGGGAATTGAGATAGGAATTTCCCTCCTGGCCAATTACTCAACTGATGGTCTGAAAAGTGTCCTTAAGAAAAGGAAAGACAGCAAAAGTCCTCCTACAGCTCTGGTGGCAGGTGGAGAAGACTTTTGCTTCCCTCCATCTCCCCCAGGGTTGGGTGGAGCGAGGCGTTGCCAGGCCATGAACTGTGAGCACCACCCGGTCACTGCTTTGGTGGGGCCGCTGCAGACAACAGCTGACGTGTGGAGGGGGCAGGGAGGAACATGGGACAACATTCCAGAGGATGTCAGGGCCCACGGTCTGGGATTCTGTCCTTTAGGCTCCCAGGACTGGCATGGAGGAGGGAAGTGAGATGCAAACTTGGTCATCAGGATAGTATTCAGTGTCACCTTTACAAAAATAACAAATATATATGTAAAAAAGAAATCCATGGTGAACAAAACATCAAGTATTTAAATATAAACAGCATCCAACAAGGCTGGGATTGGGGTAAGGGGAATGAGGAGTTCTGCAAGTGTAAGATTAGATCCCATCTTTACTTAAAATGAATTTTTTTTTGGCATTAACTTTGATTTTAAAAAATATTGCATTAAAATGTTATTTTTCTTAAATTGCGTGCCCCACCATGAGTTCTGGTAGATATTCTCTTTCAGAGGCTGACCTGTGGATCCTTCTGAATTGAGGGAGAAGAATATTGCAAAATTATACCATTTATAAAGCATCAGAACACTGGGCCTCCTGGCGACTTGATGGAATTTCCTGCGCCAAAGGAAAGACTTCAGCTGAGAGGTAGCCTCACCATTCAGAGCCGGCAGGTGAGAAGAGAGGAAGAGTGGAAGGCCGCACACAGAGCAGGTAAGTTGAGCACAAGATCGGCAGCCCACGTCAAAGGCAGCATGTGACGTTCCTGTCTCTGTTGATTCATTTGGCTGGAAGCTCTGGCCTGACACGCAACTCCCCATCAGACAGGATTAGTCACTGTTACCTTGCTGGGTTAACCAGTTTAACCTTCAGCTCCCTCATCTGTAAAATAGAGCTAATAATATAAAACACCTCATGGTGGTGTTTTAAGGATAAATAAAGTAATACATATATAAAGTACTTTGCCCAGTGCCTGATACATTCTAAGCACTTTCCTAAGAAAGGCAGCTGTTCTCACATCACTATTAGATTCTTAAGTCTGTTCTAGAAGCTTTACTTTCTTATCTCAGTCCACGTTTGGAACATTTCACTGCTCACTGATCACTCACCAGAGTGTAGGCCGAGTCAGTCAGTTGTTTTTGGCTTAATAATAAATCTGGGAAATTGTCACTAACATGAATCAGGGGTGCAGAAGGAATGGAGAGTCCTGGATTCTGGTCGCAGCTTCAAGACTTGCTTAGCTTATTCCTGCCTTATAAAACAGGGGTAATAATGCCTTCCCTATTGCTCTCTTGTTGTGGGGATCAAAGAGATCATGGTGGAAAAGTGACTTATGTTTGCACACGCAGATGGAGGTGGGCTTTGCTATGGATAATTCTTCAAGGGAACTCTTTTCTGCTTGGGCTGATTCACCTGGTTCTGATACTGAATTTTATGTTTGGATGTGGCTTCTCTATTCAGGACTTTAAAAGGATGGCAGAAAGGATTAGTTGATAGTCACAAAACTTGGACTGTGGAATGAACTATTTGCTAAATTGTCACTTTAAGCAGGTAATGTAGATGTTAGTTCTGGTGTTAACTATATTACTTTCCCATAGGAAATTGTTTTGTTTTTTAATAAAGAAAAAGAATTTATTTCTTACAGTTATAGAGATTGGGAAGTCCAAGGTCAAGGGACCATATCTGATGAGAACCTTCTTGCTTGGTGGGGACTGTCTGCAGAGTCCTGGGGTGACACAGGTCAGCACATGACAAGGGGACTGAACATGCTAATGTGCCAGCTCAGTTCTCTTCCTCTTCTTATAAAGCAACCAGTTTATCTCCCATGATAACCCATTAATCCCTGAATGAATTAATCCATTCAAGAGAGCAGAGTCCACATGAATCAATCACCTCTTGAAGGTCCCACATCTCAATATGACCACATGGAAGATTAAAGTTTCAACGTGAGTTTTAGAGGGGACATTCAAACCACAACATTTTGCCCCTGTCCCCATCCCCAAACTCATGTCCTTCTCATATACATTCATTCCAACACCATGTCCCCAAAATCTTAACTCATTCTAGCTCCAACTCAAAACTCCAAAGTCTCATCTATGAGCATGTGAAATCAAAATAAGTTGTCTACTTCCAAGATACAATGGTGGGACAGACATAAGATACATGTTCCCATTCCAAAAGGGAGAAATTGTCAAGAAGAGAGAGGTAACAGGCCCCAACCAAGTCCAAAACCCTAGGGAGCAGACAATGGGTCTTAAGATTCCAGAACCATCTCATTTGACTCCATGTCCAGCATCCTCTGAACACTGGTGTGCGTTTGTGCTCTGAGACTCAGCGGCCCTGTCCATGTAGGTTGGCTGGGCTCAGTCCCCCCAGCTCTCCCAGGCTGGCATTGCATGCTGGTAGCTCTATGATTCTGTGGTCTCAGTGGTGGTCTAGCTCCCACGGCTCCTCTAGGCATTACAGGGGACTAGTGGGGACTCTGTACAGCTCCTGTCCCACCTTCCCACTCAACTTTGCTCTAGTGGGAGCTGTCTATGGTGGTCCACCCCTGCAACAAGTCTGTCTGGGCTCCTAGGCTTTCCACGACATACTTTCAAAACTGGGTGGAGGCCGTCAAGATTTACGACTTGTACCTTCTGGAGCTGTGGCATGAACTGCACCTGGGGTTGCTTGAGCCATAGCTGGCGTGGCCATGGAGTGCAGTGCGAGGGCTTGGGGAGCAGAGGCCGGAGGTGGCTCTGGACAGCGAGCCTGGGGAGGGCACTCCTGGCCTGTCACCTGAAACTGTTCTGCTCTCTGAAGCCTCTGGGCCTGTGATGGGAGGGCCAACCTCAAAGATCTCTGAAATGCCTTCGAGGGCATTTTTCTATTGTCTTGAGGAACAACACGGGTTCCCTTCTATCCAGACTAATCTCTTTAGCAATGGGTTGCTGTGCTACACCCTTGGTTTCCCCTCCTGGAGACACCTTTTCTCTCCGTACATGGCCAGGCTGAGAGTTTTCCAAATATTCCTGCTCTACCTCCCTTTTAATTATAAATTCTGTCTTTGAGTTATTCCTTTGCTCCTGAATCTTGGTGTAGGCAGTAACCATGCAGCTCCTTCCATATTTTGCTTAGAAATTTCTTCTGCCAATTAACCTAGTTCATCACTCTCAAGTTTGGCCTTCCACAAAGTCCTCAGACATGGATGCATTTCAGCATAGTTCTTTGCTAATTAATAACAAAGACAGCCTTTTCTTCAGTTTGCAATACCTTGTTCCTCAGTTCCATCTGAAACCTCATCAGAATGGCCTTGACTATCCATATTTCTATCAGCATTCCAGTCATGGCCACTTAACCAATCTCTAAAGCGTGGCAAACTTTCCCTAGTTTTCATGTCTTTTAAGACCTCACCAGAATCTAGGCCTTTTTTAAACCTGTTCCTCCAAGTTCTTCCACCCTCTGCCCATTACCCAGTTCCAAAGCCACTTCCACATTTTCAGGTATTCGTTATTATAAACAACCCCACTTCTGGGTACCAGTTTCCTGTATTAGTCACTTCCCTGTTGCTTATAACAGAACACCTGATGTTGGGTAATGTATAAAGAAAAGGAATTTATTTTTTACAGTTACAGAGGCTGAGAAGTCCAAGGTTGAGGGGCAGTATCTGGTGAGGACTATAGGCAGGCACCACCATGCCCGGCTAATTTTTTCTATTTCAATTCATCTGGTTAACTTTTTTTTTTTTTTTTTTTTTTTTTTTTTTTTTTTATTAGAGTTGGGGTAAAAATATTTCGTTGGCTTAAGTTTAA
>CAUYRT010005075.1:0-18524 GCA_963574885.1 Lepilemur ruficaudatus | reverse complement strand
GTTTATTTTTAAGCTATATTTATACAGGTATCAGGTGGAAAAATCCATTACAGAGAAATGCTTACATGCTAAAGCCCACATACCCAATTATACAAAAGAGTCATAAATCACATTACAAGGCCTTTGTTAAGTCAACCCTAATACGATAACTATATTTCTAAACTCTATTTCCTTGAGCTCACAGCCCCCAAAGGTAAAGGTTACTATTATTAACTTTATTACCTATTCTTGTTCAAGGCAAGGACAATTCAATCAACTCTCTTGTGTTCAGATCTCCCAGGGTTAATCCAAGACTGCCTTTACTAAATGACTAACTTGATTGACTATTCAAGCTTGAGGCATGAAATATTTTGCTTTCGGTTAATTATTCCATTCAGCTAGGCCTGCAGCATAGAACACTCAGTGTAAAACAAGGTGGGAGAAGAGAGCTACGTCATGAGGGAGCTGCTTCATCACTTTTCCGTCAGGACTCCGGCATGCCGGACAGCACGCACCCCTCATGACTCCTGCATGCAGGACAGCTGCCACACTATCCAAAAGAGCATAAGACATTCTGTTATAAAGACATCTGCACCCGAATGTTTATGGCAGCACAATTCACTATTGCTAGGTCATGGAAACAACCCAAATGCCAAGTTCTTAAGAGCATATGTGTGTGCGTGTCTGCATGTGTGTGTCACACGTGTGTGAGAGAGATTGGGAAGGGGAGAAAGCAAGAGAGCCAAAATTAAAAACAGGCTTTGTAGTCTACTATATTCACACATTTTAATGTAAAATACTAGAAAATAAAGCAAGAGGTATAAGGACTCAGATCAAGGTCCATTTATAAATGAACCTTTAATGCAGGAATGTGAATGATTCTACTAGGATAGAAAAGAAAATTGTTCCCACTTTTTCTACTATAAGAATGAAACTATTGTTTTTCATACAATTTTAGTTTAATATACTTTGTCATTATCTATTATAAAACTGTATTGGTAAAATAATATAAAGTGTTACTAAAATAAGACAGAAATAAGATAGTTTACCATTCACTTGATGCACTATAATGTAGTAAAGCATGGACTGTGGAACTCCACTGCTTGGCTTAAAATTCCAGCTCTGCCACTTACAGATGTGATTGTGGCCATTTTATTTAATCTCTTTCCCTAATTGCCTGTTCTGTGAAATGGGGACAATAATAGATTGCTATATGGACTAGATTAGTTATATTACAAGTTAATACTTGTAAAGCTTTTAGAACTATACCTAGCCCAATGTTAAGTGCCAAATAAATATTAGCTATTATTAATATAGATTTTAAAGATAATGTTAGAATGAAGTTGCTCTAAGGTCTCTCTGTATTCTGAAAATTTAATATCTCTTTAATAACCACTGAATCTAAAGGAATAGTGTAATTTTTCTAATATTTATCTTAAAGATGTAATTAACAATGAAGCTTATTCTAGTTAGGTAAAAACAATAGTTCTGTGGAGAAATGTAGCCTAGTTTAATATAATGGGTCACTTTAGAATCTTAATTGCACACTAAGGAAGTTTTCAATTGACTACTAAATGAAATTGTTTTAAATGGATTACTTCTCTAGGAAGAATAATGATCATTATATATTTTTAACAAATGATTAATATGTGAGTTCTGGATAAACATTACTTTTAGTGTTTTTCTGTTGTGTTTCAAATGTACAATATTTCATTATATATATTTGTACGTGTCTGAGTGTGGATGTGTATATACTGCTTTATCAGACTTGAGGTTTTTTAAATGTTGCATGGTGCCTATAACTATTATTGTTAGAATACTTGTTAGTTTCAGTATTTTCCCACTAAAAAAATCCAGTTTTTTCTTTAGTTTTTTAAAAATTTGATTATTACTATTGTTACCTTATTTAATTGATACATTGTAATTGTACCTATTGATGGGGTACAATTTGATGATTCAATATATGTATGTGTTTTATAACGATCAAGTCAGTAGTTAGCGTATCCATCAGCTCATGCATTTATCATTTCTTTATGGTAAGATATTCAAAAGCCTCTCTTCTAGCTATTTTGTAATGTACAGTATCTTACTGTAAACCGTAGTCACCCTACTGTGCAATAGAACACCAGAACTTATTACTCCTAATTATAATTTTCTACCCGTTGACCAACCTCTCTCCCTCCTCCCCTCCCCTCACTCCTCTCCCCTCTATTGTCATTGGCAATGACTGTTCTACTTTCTTTTGTTTCTATGATTATCACCTTTTTTTTTTAATATTCCACATGAGTTGAGATCATGAGATATTTGTCTTTCTGGGTCTGGTTTATTTCACTTTAACCTGATGTCGTCCAGGTTCATCCATGTTGCAAATGACATGATTTCATTCTTTGATGGCTGAACAGTGATTCTTTGATGGCTGAACAGTATCCCATTGTGTATATATACCATGTTTTCTTTATCCATTCATCTGTGATTGTGCACCTACGTTGACTCTATATCTTGGCTGTTGTGAATAATGCTGCAATGAACATGGGAGTGCAGATATCCCTTTGACATAATGATTTCAATTCTTTTGGATATATGTATACCCAGAAATGGTATTGCTGGATCATATGGTAGCTCTATTTTTAGCTTTTTGAGAAACCTTCATATTGTCTTTCCATAATGGTTGTATTAATACCCCAACAGTGTGTGTTTTTTCAGATCTCCAACACTTGTTTTCTTTTGTCTTTTTGATAATAACCATTCTACTAGAATGAGGTGGTATCTCATTGTGGTTTTGATTTGGATTTCCTTGATGATTAGTGATATTGAGCATTTTTTAAATATATATGTTAGCCATTTGTATGCCTTGAGAATTGTCAGTTGAGGTCTCAATGTTGTAGAGTGTTTCCCTCTTGTTTTCTTCTAGTAGTTTCGTGGTTTTGGGTTTTACATGTAAGTCTTTAATTAATTTTGAGTTGATTTTTGTATGTGGTGAGAGTAGGGGTCTAAACTCATTCTTTTCCACATGTGAATATGCAAATTTTCAAGCACCATTTATTGAAGAGATTGTCTTTCCTCCAATGTGTGTTCTTGACACCTTTGTGAAAAATCAGTTGGTATGTGAATTTATTTCTGGGCTCTCCATTCTGTTTCATTTGTCTATGTGTCTGTTTTTATGCCAATACCATGCTATTCTGGTTTCTATAGCTTTATAGTATGTTTTGAAGTTATGTAGTGTGATGCCTCCAGCTTTGTTCTTTTTGCTCCGAATTACTTTGAATATTTGTGGTCTTTTATGGCTCCATATGAATTTTAGGGATTTTTTTTTTATTTCTGTGAAGAATGTCATTGGCATTTTGAGAGAGATTGCATTAAATCTGTAGATTGCTTTGGGTAGCATAGTCATTTTTAGCAATGTTCTTACAATTCATGAACGCAGGTTATCTTTATTTGTGTCATCTTCAATTTCTTTCATGAATGTTTTATAGTTTTCAGTGTAGAGATCTTTCACCTTCTTGCTTATTTATTCCTAGGTGGGGTTTTTTTTGTAGCTATTGTAAATGGAATTGTTTTCCTGTTTTTTTAGATAGCTCACTGTTAGTGTATAGAAACGATATTGATTTTTATGTGTTGATTTTGTGTCCTGCAACATTACTGAATTTGTTTATTCTAACAGTTTTTTGGAGTAGTCTCTATTATAAGATCATATATCATCTGCAGATAGGGACAGTCTGACTTTCTCCTTTACAATATGGATGTCTGTTATTTCTTTGTCTTGCCTAATTGCTCTGGCTAGAACTTTCAGTACTATGTTGAATAGAAGTAGTGAAAGTGGGCATCCTTGTTTTGTTCCTGATAGGGGAAAAGCTTTTAGCTTTTGTAGGTCTGAGTTTGTCTCATGGCTTCTAATGTGTTTAGGTAGATAGTTTCTATACCTTATTTGTTGAGAGCTTTATCATGAAGGGATGTTGAATTTTGTCAAATGCTTTTTCTGTGTCTATTGAAATCATTTGGCTTTTGTCTTTCTTTCTGTTAATGTGGTGTCTTACATTTATTGATTGGCATATGTTGAACCATTCTTGTATCCCTGGAATGAATTGCACTTGATTGTAGTGAATGATCTTTTTAATGTGCTGTTGATTTTGGTTTGCTAGTATCTTTTTGGGAATTTTTGCATCTATGTTCATCAGGGATATTGGCCTATTGTTTTCTTTTTTCTATTATGTCCTTCTCTGATTATCATTGCTTTGAAAATTTGTGGATTTTTTAAAAACTTGGCATAACAAACCCTAGTAGTGTTTATGTCATTGCCATATTCAAGATCTTTTATTAATTTAGACTTTTATGCTTCAAGGTTAATAAGACTGTGTCTTTAAATTTTTGTGACTATATTAGTGATTATATCTTTTTCAGGACAAAAAAATCAGGAAAATATAAACTATATACAAATATACAATTATAACTTTTAATATTACTTTGTGTTAACTGTTAATGCATAAAATATATACAAATATACAATTATAACTTTTAATATTTGTGTTGTTAATGCATATGTTGTATCATTTTTAAAAATTGTTCAGATGCACAATCTAACATCTTGTTTTTTATCATTTTTCCTGGACTTTCTTCTGAAAAACTCCACAAATTTGAAAAACAAAATACCAAAAAGTATAACACACAAAGAATCTAATCTCATTTAATATTCTGCAGGTGTACATTTGAAAGGTCAGTTCTTGCTTTAAAATTTTTATTACACACCAGCTACCACCCAGCAATTTTTTAATACCTGGTTTATGGTGATAACCATTGAGAATTATTGACATTCTGACCAATTTATATCTACTTTATATAGCTTCATAACTCCCATTAATTCTCATTTAAATTACCCGTATGATAAGAGGTGCATATAAAACAATCCCTTTTAGGCTGATGGAATTTGTGAGAGAAAAATAGGTGATGGATTTTTTTGAACAAGAGTTGAACCAGTAACCGTATTTCTTTGTCCAGATTGTTAAATAAATTTATATATCTGTCAAATTAAACTTGTAGATTCAGAATAGCTTAATTTCAAAAGAATGTGCCAAAGTTAAATAAAATTAAAATTCAGAGTACTAAAAGAAACAATTAAAAGGAATAGTACTTTCTTATATTCTTGAACTAAAAATGTCTTTAAAATTGATCATTTAAAATTGATCAATTGAGTCTTGTCCAGTTTTCTCTCTTTTTAATCAAGGTGAATCATGAAATATGATTAGTATATCCTGTTTTTCCAAACTTTACGGTGGAGAACATATCTGTAATACATACCTCTGTTGGATGAAAGCATTTCTCAGTTGTGCTTAGAGTTTACTTCATACTTTCCAAAACTTCTGAAACTGTACAAATATAACCCACTCTTTCATTAAGTCCCAGCTGAAAGATTTCCTTTTGAATTTAGTTCTTAGTAATAGCTTTATCTACTCCCCACCCCCATAAAAAAACCCTGATATTTCATTCCTTTTGATAACAAGAATTACATAATTTACAATGACTCATTTTTTACCTGTGGCGTTCTAGTCAGCAAAGCAGAAGACATATTAGGTATTTTAACGGACAATTTTAATGTAGTGAATTGGTCACACCAGTGTTGGAGAGCTAAAAAAGCAAAAAAAAAAAAAAAAAGAACAGTGGGATAACTGAAATATTTGCAGGCAGCAGCTACCCTAGAGCCATAGGAACAAAGGGAAGAGTCTAAGGTAATCAGAACCTAGAAAATTGGAGAAAGACCCCACAGAGTTAGATTTAACCCCTGAGAAAGGAGTGCTCACCTTTAGGGCTACTGATGTGTCTCAGGGAGATGCCTTGGCTGACTCTGAGGATGCCAAAAGAAGCTGGGCACCGGAGCAACTGCTACTGCTAGAAAGATACAGAGAAGAATCCCAAGCTGACAGGAAGAAGGAAGTTCCTTTTCCCCTACTCCTGCTTTCCATTCTCCTGTAGAAATCTATTTGGCTGAACATAACAGGGCATCAACTGGAAAGGAGAACTTTAGTTTACAGAGTCAACCCCAGCTTCACAAAGCTATATACACAGGGTATAAAAAGGTGGGTTGATTTGGAGCTGAAAGATAATACCTCTTACTCAAGAATAGAGTCTGCCTTTTCATTTGTACTTCCTTTGGTTTTATTCTATTCTCTTTTTCTGACATTTTGCTTCTTGATTTGTGTGTTTAGTAATTCCCTCTCGCCCTTCTTTCTTAATTTAAGCATTGAAGGCTATATTACTGAGTACTATTTCAGCTGTATCCCACAAGTTTTGATAATATATGTTTTCATTATTGTTCAGTTTTAAATATTTTCTATATTATGATTTTATCTTCTATGATCCATTTTTAATTATTCATTGCCTTCCTAATTACCTTTTAGTTATATATTTTTATCACATATAACTAGACGTTGTCAGAGAATGTGGTATTATGACACTAATCTTTGGAAATGTGTTGAGACTTGCTTTATGTCGTCATGTTTTTAAAACTGTTGTGTATTATGTTTGAAAAGAATGTGTATTCTGTTATTGTTGACTGCTGTGCTCAAATTGTGTCCTTTAGATCGTTTTTAAAATGTTTTGTTCAAAACTTTTATACACACACACAAAATGGTTGACCATCAGTTTTTTATTAATACAAATTCAGAATATTATCTCTTCTTGATATATTGAACCTTTATCATTGTAAAGTGATTCTCTTTAGCTCTTACAATGTTTTTCCTATTTTTCTGATTTAACAAATATGCATCAGCTTTCTTTTAGTTATTACTTGCTAGATAGATCTTACTTCATATGTTTACTCTTAGCTTTCTGCAACCTTATTTTTTTATGCATGTCTCTTATAAAAAGCCTAACACTGGATTATGTTTGATCTTTAACTGGAACATTTAGTCTATTTAGATTGATTTCTATTACCATATATTATGTTTTGTATTTTTCCTACTTCTTTAAACTCCTTTCTTGTTTTCCTTTGGACTGATTATTTTCTGTCATATTTCTCTCTCCTAGTTTACAAGTTATAAATGTTTTCTACTTTTTTTAGTACTTATCCTAGATATTTTATTGTACATACTTAGCTTATCAAAGTTAAAGTCAGTATATTTACCTGCTTCCTGGAGAATTCAAGGAGCCTAGCACATTATACCCAACTCCAACTTTATATACAGTTATTATTGTATATTTTAGTCTGTTGTTTGTAGTCAGTGCTTATTTATAAATATGGGGCATATTTATCACTTTTATTGTCCTTTATTTCTTCCTGCATTTCAAACATTCTATTTGGTTTCACCTTGCATATTCTTGCAGTAAAGGAAGTGTCTTTTGGTCTTTGAGTGTCTTTGATTTCTTATTTATTTGAAGATGCTTTTAATTTACTCTCTGTCTTAAAATGTATATTATTATCTATTAATAGCCATTGTCTCATTGTATTGAAGGTAAAGTGAGATATAATTCTCTTTTGTGGTTTCTGTTGTTGAGAAGTCAATTTTTGTTTCTTTAGTCTGTCTCTTCTTTCTTGCTGCTTTTAAGATATCTTTGCCTTGGTTTTCTATAGTTTTACTTTGATGAGATTGAGTGTGGGTTTGTTTTCTTTCTCTCCTTAATTCATTCCTTTTTAAAACTTCAGCTTAAGATTTAATGGGCTTATTGAATTTTGATTGGCGGTGTTCATCAGTACTGGTAAAGTCTCAGTTATTGTTTTAAATATTGATTCTGCTTTACTCTCTCTTCTGGAACTCTAATTAGATATGTATTAGACCTTTTCTCTTTATTCATCATGTGTCTTAACTCATTTCTTACGTTTTCCCTTTCTTTCTTACTTACTTACGTTCCAAGTAAATTCTATAGATCTGTCTTCCAGTTCATTCATTGTCTTTTCAGCTAAATCTAATCTACTTGTCAAAGTTTTACATGTCTCAGTGTTCCTATATTTAAAAAAACAAAAAAAAAAAAAGAGGCCCAGCATTATATGATTCTTTGAATTAGAATTGTGGCCATTTGCCTAGTTAATTTCTGTGAGCAGAAAGGAAATAAAAGTTTTATTAGCTCACTGAAAAGGGCCAAAGGTTACAGCCCTAAATTCCTATGTGAAGCCCCAGAGTGTTGGCAAGACTAGAGGATGATCTCCTTAGGTATTTACATATCAAAATGAATAAAGCCCTAAAATTTAGAATCATCTCTAGATCATCTGGCTCCTGGAGAAATTTTACTTACATACCACAGTGTTGGTTAGAATTCAAACACATCACATTTTCTAGAAGTCCCCTTTGAAGGGGAAGAAGACAGCTGTCAGCTTCCTCTTTATAAGCAGAGAAAAACCATTTTTTCCATGCCTTGTACCTAGCCAATGGAATATCTGACTACTTGAATAGCATAATTGATCTGGCTTTCATCTGGCTGCCCTGGAGGTAAGGCTTGGAGCAAGAGAGTAGGGGCAACACACTTATTTACTGTGAGGTAATTAATAAGAAGTCTGTGATCCAGAATACCTGTGTTCACATTTAGGATGAAATTAATAAAGATTAAACCCAACACTTAGTTTTGTGAACAATTATTTCTTCTCAGCTCATGGTTGCATTTGGGTGCATTCAGGAATATGCTTTAATATTTTGTTCAGCATTTTTAGCTGTTTTAAACAATATCTAGACCTGCTAAAAATGGAAGCTGAAGTTATCTAGTTTTTATATTGAACAGTTGTGAAAAAAGTTGTATATGTGAAACTGTGCCCCAAAGAGTTAAAAAAAAAAATTCTTGAGCTTGTAGGATGGCAAAGTAAAAATACCCCAACTTGCTAAAACACCCTCCCCCACCTATAAGATAACAAAACTGACTAAAATCGATTGAAACCAATGTGGTGTCTGCACAAAACAAGCTTGCTGACATCACAGCCAAATTTCCACAACATGTTTCACACTACCTCCCCCCAAATTTGCACATACAATTCATTATGGGGCATAAGGAGATAATTGCACGTGCTGGAGGACCTTCCAGACCTCCCCTTTTTTTTCCACTAGTCACCTACTAATCCCAGAGTCCACTCCCTAAACCTTTTCTAATAAAAGTACTGCCTTAAAGCCAGCACAGGGGAATAGATTGGAGCTGGACTCCTATCTCATTATTGTCAACTTTCAATAAAGCCTTTCTTTTCTCAAAAACCCAGTGCCATAGTATTGGCTTCTCGCACATAGGGCAGGAAGCCCCTTTTGCTCAGTAACATATGTGTCATAAGTGGCACGCTTTGTAGACTTTCTCTTCCTATTCAGTAATAATATTATGTGGTGTTGGAATTATTTTTTGTTTTCACATTGAGTCCATACACTAGCTATTGAAATGCTGACTGATCCTTTTAGCCTTAAAGTTATGAACCAACTATGATACAATGAATTTTAAAATGTTAAAAGCAATCCTTCAAGAGTACATGATTGAATCAATAATATTTACTCAAAAAACCTTTTCTTTTAATAATTGACTAAATAGATGGCTGTCACTCCTTGATAGTTTCATCAAAAGTCATTCAGTATAGGTGTTTGTATATAACGTACTCACTTGGTGATTTTTAGCATTATTTGAATTATACGTAAATAATTTGAGTGTATTTTTGTTTTAAGATTATGGAACACACAATCTAACATGTTGCTAATGGGCGCAAGCAGTTCTCCTGCCTCAACTTCCCGAGTAGCTGAGACTACAGGCATGCACCACCACACCTGCCATTTTTCTTATCTTTGGTAGAGACAGGGTCTTGCTTTGTTCCTCAGGCTGGTCGTGAACTCTTGGCTTCAGGTGATCCTCCCATCTTGACCTCCCAAAGTGCTAAAATTACAGGTGTGAGCCAACATGCCCAGCAGCTGTATTTATTTTCAGAATCAGTTTTATTTTATATTAAGTTCTTATTAAGATTTTATAGAAGCCTGTGGGAAATGAATTGTGTTATATATTACAATATGCCTTGCTGTTTTCTGCTATGTTGTATTTTTCACACTCATTAATTTATTATAGCTTATGTACTGGTTTGTCTTACTATTCTTTTTCATTTCTTTCTCCACAGTTTTTTTTCTTTCTTTCATTAATGAAATACTTTTTTGAGACCCTACTTTGTCATTTTATCTTCTATTCTTATTCTATGTTCAACATACAGCATTTTATTAATAGCCTCTAGATGAACACTGTCCGATAGAAATAACATGTGAAGCACAAATGAGAGCCGTATATATAATTTTAAATTCTCTAGTGGCCACACTTAAATACATATGAAGAAATAGGTGAAATTAATTTTAATGTGTATTTTATTTAACCCAATAGATTCACAATATTAGCGTTTTGTCATGTGATCAATATAAACATTAATGTGATATTTTACATACTTTTTTCATAGTATTTAAAATTCAATGTGTATTTTATACTTACTGCATATCTCTAGACCATAGTGTTTACTTGAATGGTAGTTGGATTTTAAGTATTCTGAGTAGTGACTCTCCTAAATCAACCTTTTAAAAAGTTTAATACATTAAGCTTTCTGTTTTCTTGGATGGTACATGAAGTAATCTTATTTGGATGATGTAAGTTTGGGTGTTCTTATTCTATAAAGTGACAGTGCAAGCAGTGTATATTTGTCATATCAACATAATAGAATGGATTAAAATCCACAAAATCTACTTTGAAATAAACTAAATTATTATTTGCTAATCTTGCTGAGTATAAGATTGATACAAGTTTAAATACCACATATTATGAATTTTCAGGTAGTCTGTTTTAATGTGAAGACTCACAGAAGGTTTATAACCCAAATTTTATTTCAGAGTTTTATTACTTAGTTGATTTATGATAGAGATATATTAAGTATTATTTATTGCATGCCTGGTTCAAATAGATCTCATTAATTTTTGATAATATTAGACATTTTTTCCTTCTAGATTCAGTTTTTAGTTTACCACCAATTATTTATCTAAGTGTGTATGCCTTTATGTACATTTATTTGTGTGTCTCAAAAATGATTTCAGAGCATTAATATTATGAATATAATAGTAATAGGCATAAAAATGTCTAACGTTTAAGCTCATAGCCTGAATCTGTTTTCAGAAATCATTTTATACCAATAAAATATATTTAATGGTGATTTATTTAATATGATAGCAATAACCATGGTAGGTAATATGTTATTAAATTATAATGCTAAATAAATGAAAAAGAGACAGTGCTGTCATAGACTATATGGATGTGATAATCAATAAAACAAAGAGAAGAGATCGTAAACTAGTATTGTAGGCAGAATACATAGAGAAAATTAGGATAATGGGTAGTAAGTAAGAACAGGACTTTCCAAATTTCTCTCTTGACAGTTCTTTGACATTTTTAGAATACTATTGAACATGAATTTTTTGCCTCTTAATTAAATAAGCTGTTTAGAAACAAATGAGATTCCTTGAGTTTTTCTTAATAATTGAAATAACTGGGCCAGGTACAGTGGCTCATGCCTGTAATACTGGCACTTTGGGAGGCTGAGGCAGGAGGATCACTTGAGGCCAGGAGTTTGAGACCAGCCTGAACAAAAGTGAAACCCCATCTCTACAAAAAATAGAAAAAAAGTAGCCAGGTGTGGTGGCTTGCACCTGTAGTCCCAGCTACTTGGGAAGCTGAGGCATTAAGATCATTTAAGCCCAGGAGTTTAGATTACAGTGAGCTATGATGATGCCACTGCACTCTACCCCAGGAGACAGAGCAAGACTCTGTCTAAAAAAAAAAAAAAAAAAAATGTTTGGGAAACCCCAGGATCTCCTTATATCATAGCCTCTGTTAAAGTATAGATACAGAAATAAATACTAAGATATAGTATTCACTGATCTTGAGCAAAAGATCTTTAGTTTAGTTTTCTTTTGTATATACAGGGAATTTTCAAATTGAAGTAAATATCCTTTGACATTGTATTTCAAAATCATAATCTCTTCTGCTCTTTTTGCAGTGGTAAAGTGGTAGTACAACTGTTCTGCTCTCTACATTGGCTTACAGGGTGCCATTTTTTCCACTTTCTTTTCTTACTATACTGACTATTGCTTCTCAACATGATCTTCCTTTCATTATTCTCAATTCCCAGCTCACACCATATCAAATGTTGGTGAACTCCAGGATTTTCTTCCTGTGTATTTGCAGACTTAAGATATTTGGCCATTGATAAAACGAGTATTTCAAAACAGTTTTAAAACAGAATAGAACAAAAAGTTTTAAGAACTTTTGATGTGTTTTAATGTATCAGTGATTTCTGTTACATTTCAGTTACTATAACATCACATTTTTCTTTTAGAATTCAAACCTAATTCATTATAAAGTGTCTCCTCCTAATGATCGACAAGGATCTCCAGTATTATCATTCATCGTTCTTGAACAATTTAATGCCATTCGTTTAGTACAAAGTGTGCATCAGTCTCTTGCTGCTCTCAGCAAAGTCATCAGAGGAACTACCTTACTGAGTTCAGAAGTACAAAAATTGGCAAGTGCTTTGTTAAACCAAAAGGTAAGCCAATATTAACTGTATGTTTTTTATTTCACTGTTATAAGTGGCTCTTGCATCATGCATACATTTGTCAGTAATCTTATAGTTAATAGTAACAGAAAATTCAAGTCAGAGTGGCTTAAGCCACATAGAAATTAACTGATTAATGTAACTGAGGAGTCTAGTAGTAGCTAGCATTAAGTCAGCTTGATTCAGGAGATTAATTGTCATTAGGATCTCAGTTTTTGTTATCTATCTAGCTATCTAGTCATTGCATTTATAATGAAATCTTTGTTGATTTCACTTTGGGACAGGTCCTCTATACATGATGAAACCCTACAAGCCTGAGTTTTGTATCCTGTGAGCTCGAAGTCCAACAGAAAAAAATAAAAAACAAAACCACCTATTTCCTAGTAACTCAAGCAAAAATCTTGGGATTTGCTTTGATTCAAACCACTTGGCTTGTATGTTATGCCTATTCCCATACTAGTTTTGTGGATAGGGTGTGTAAAAGCTCTCACTGACTAGGTTTCAGCCTATACCAGGAGCTGGGGATGGATTCATCTTCATCTGTAACACAAATCCTGAGAATAAGGGAATCACCCAGTGGAAAATCAGGGTATTTTTAGCAGAAGAAGGGAGAAACAACATTTCTCTTGCTGAATAATTGGACCATTTTAAATGATAGTAAAATCCATGTATTTCAGATCTATTTGGTAAGAAACAAAAAATATGGGATGTTCTTCATAAATTTACTTTAGCTAGTTAGAGAATATAAGATTTACAGAAGTTGGTATCTGGAAAAGATTTCACTAGGGCTTTATGGGAATTAAGAGGGTTTTTTTCCCCCTGCTATTATTTATACTCATTATAACGAAACCTCTGATAGTTGACATAAAAGTCCTCTCTGTTTGACTATAAAAAGATAGTCTTTCTAGAACTTCTTATATCTTACTAATATTAAGAAGATAGCCAATGCTATTTCACATATGCAAAAGATCTACTCCAGCATCCTTGTCTTCCTTTTTTCTTTACCCTGAAAAAGAATCTCAGTTTTGTATTGCTTACTAAATTTATAGCTTTTCTTAGCATATAGATTACTATCTATGTTAATCAACTGTGAATATCAAAATAGTTTTGTATTGTACTAGATTGTACCTAATTTGTTTTTAATTTGAAGTAGATAGACTGTCAGTCATGAAAGATCCTTGGCACAGTTGAGGAATCTATGGGAAAGGATTCTAAAAACTTACTAAGAACTTTACATTAATTAACTCATTTAATCACCACAGTAACACTATGAGTGGTATTAATTTTATGTCCATTTTACTGTGATGAACCTGAAGCAAAAGAGTATTAAATAACTTAATCAGAGTCACCCAGAAAAGAGCTGCAGAGTCAGGATATGAATTTGGGCAAATCTGGTTGTTATAATAAATGTAAATGGATTAAATTTATATATCAAAAGATAAATATTCTTGAGAGTGTATTCTTTAAAATCCAACTATATGCTGTGCAGGAGACAATGTATGATACAGACTAATTGCTGTTGAATTAAGAAGAGAAGGAGAATAACTGTTATAGAAGAACATGACTCCTATAGAATAGAACTGTAAGTCTGGGGAGGACTGGTACATAATGAAGTATAGTAATATGAAGGTGGGATTGGATTTTGAGGTCTTTAAAGCCAAAGAAAGGAATTTGGATTAAATGCTGTAGGCAATAAGGATTTTATTTTGTAGAAATAACAGCAAAATGGCTAAAATTGTGGCCTCTGGAATATATCTGCCTGTTTGAATCCTGTTCTATCACATAGTAACTGCGTAACTTTGGGCAGGTTACTCAAACATTTCTTACCTTTGCTCATTTGTAAAATGAGGATAATAATAGAACCTACCTCATGGGATTTTTGGAAGAATTAAATCATGGGTAAAGTGCTTAGAACATAACAAGCACCCTATAAATGTTAGTTATTTTGTTACTGTTACTTTCAGAGAATTTCTTTATGAAAACAGCTTTTGGAGCATTTGTCTGGTAAAATTGTGCAAAATGAACTTATAGAAGTAGGGATACCATGTAGGTTCCTGTGTATTCATCTCAGGAAGAGGTAGTTAGGGCCAGGAATAGGGTATTTCGAGAAGGTTCTATGTGATATTAACAAAAAATACAAAAAGTAATTGACAAACATGATTTCTTATTTTGCTTCTGCTGTTAACCATCTGGGTGATCTTTGGCCTAAACACTTGAAAAAACTGAAAATTTAGCTTGAAATCATTTTCTATGATTATAATATAATATAGCTTACATTAGGTCATATTGTAAGATAACAGAACTAAAGCTATTTACCTGTATGGAATAATTTCCTTGATTAAGACCAAAGTATTTTAGAAAGAGGTCATAAATTTTTAATTTCTTATAATATTTGTTCCTTTTCCCTGAACCAAGACCTGCTAACTATTTCCTTATATGACATAGCAACAGAATCAGGTGGTTTATTTCTTAATTAAAATATATTTATGTAGGATATAAATAATTTCAATATGTAATTTATTAAATTAACTATTCTGTATTATACTTTGAATTAAAAATATAGCCTGGAAAATATAACTACCTTTGAATATTTTTATTATTTCCGTGAAAATTAATTTGTTAAAATTCTATCAAATGATGAAAAATATGTTTTGCAAACCATGTTTAAATTGTGTCACAGGTAGTATCTTTGGAATTCATTTAGGATGTTTGATGAAACTCAAATGAAACTAGGTTGACTTTCATTACAATAAGATCAGTAAAATACTTTCTGACATTTACTTTCTAATGAGTTTTAACAAAAACTGAGAATTCAGTACTATCCCGTTTATTTCAGAATGAAAATTTAATTTTTATTACAATTGAATGTGACAAGTTATGTATTATGTGATATGATTTATGTAATTTAAGAAATAATTCTGTACTTGACATTTTCTTTATGGTGTCAGGTTTGATTAGAGTAGGAATTTTCTTAGAGAGATTTATGACACTTTATTTCCTTGACAGTTTCTGGTGATCTGCTGAAACTTTTTTTGTGAAAAGATACAATACTTGTAATATGTTTGTTAAAGAATAACAATATTATAAAATGTTAGGACATAGGCTTTAAAGCCTAATTTAAAAAATACAATTTTCAATTCTAAAAAAACTGAAAGTTATTAATACAATGCCAAATTGCTTTATTCTTCTTGCTCAATAATCACTGAGACAGTTTACCCTTTTAGTAGGAATTAATAAGTTGTATTGCTTTATTAAAAATGATTTTTGGGCTGGGCATGGTGGCTCCTGCCTGTAATCCCAGCACTTTGGGAGGCCGAGGTGGGAATATTGCTTGAGGCAAGGCATTCAAGACAGGCTGGGTGACATAGCAAGACCCTGTCTCTACAAAATAAATAAATAAATAAGAAAAAGTACCGGGGTGGTGTAACATGCACCTCTAGTTTTAGCTACTTGGGAGGCTGAGGCAGGAAGATAGCTTGAGCCTAGGAGTTTGAGGCTGTAGTGAGCTATGATTGCACAACTGTACTCCAGCCTAGCCAACAGAGTGAGACCCCATCTCAAAAAAAGTTATTTTAATTGAACCCCTCTTAAAGCCAGCATATGTATTAGCTATACATTTTAATTTATCCTAACACACTAATTGGTAACACTAAATGGCTTCTTAATTTCTTAAAACAGGGAGACCCTCAACAATATAGCAAAAATTCTAGTGGGTCCTAAGTCTTTTAAAATTAAATTTCAAAAAAAATGGTTTTTAAGCATTTTTGGATCACTATCACCTTTAAAAATTGATGGAAAGAGATGTACTCTCTTAAACTGTGTCTATACATATGCATATAGAACTTTATTATATAATTTCAGAATGTCTAAAAAAGTTAAGATCTACTTTGCTGGACTAGTTTTTCCTTTCACTCCTTTCTCTAGCATGGCCTTCTTTATAGCAGTGGTTCTCAAAATATGGTTTCCAGACCAGTAGCATTTGCATTACCTGAGAACTTGGTAGAAGTATGATTTTTTGCATACCTCCTCCCACCTCCCAGACTATTGAATCAGAAACTCTAAGTGTATTTCCCTGCAATCTGTGTTTTATCAAACCCTTGAAATGGCTCTGATTCATGCTAAGGTTTGAGAAACACTGTTCTATGGTCATAGTTCCCATCAAAAGGGCAGTGCCTGCCATAACACATTTGTGTCTGTCTTCACTCCACTTTGTCAACATTTTTGACCACTTCCACTATTGATCTTTAAGGCTTTAGGGGAAAAGTAAAGATGCTCATTCTTATGAAATGGTTGGGGACCCCATGTTTTCTTAACGGTCCCTTTTTATTGTTTATCTACTTACATGAAAATAAGTGCTTAGAAAAGTCATATCCAAACTATTTTAATAAATTATTAATGTTGAATAATTTGCATTTTTCCATTTAAATAAAGCAATAGCTTGTGTTACAGAGAACTTGCAGTTATAAAGAACTTTTGTAGCCCTTTATCCAATTTGCTACTCTTATCATCCTCCTTTTACTTAAATTAGAAAACTAAAGCTGAAAGGAGTTACTATCCTGGTAAAGTGTCAAAGCTCATTCTGTAATTCTGATGTGATTTCTAGGTCAGAGTTCTTTCCTAGTTCATTGCTTATCGAATATTTTGATAATGTGATCAAGCTGCCAAATTATGGTTTTTGTTATAGGAGGCAGTTATTAGCTTTACATGTACTGAACTCCACATACTCATCTCAAAAGGCCTACCAAATACTGGGATTGAAGCCCCCCTCCCTCATCTATAGCTTTGCTTGTAATTAACATTTTATATATATATATACTTATAAATGTAAATCAGTTTTTATTGATTCATGTAAGAACAAAGGGGCTTGCATATACTCAGAATCTCTAGTCTCTTGGAATTCTTCTTCAGTATCCCTAACTTATTCATCATTATGCTAAGATAATAGAATATACTTTCTCTCTTTTAGCACAGATTTTAACTTCTAGAATTTATTCTTCTACTTGTCCTTTTTCATTCACTTAGCAAATGGAAATGGAAGTACACTATTGCAAGGCTTTTATGCTATGCTAAAGTTTTATCATGATTTCTTTAAGGTAGACTGTGGTAAGGTAAAGATATGTACTGTAAACCCCAATGCAATCATAGAAATAGATTTAACAAATTCCAAAAAGGTATAAATAATGAGCCAGTATAATACATAGGATGGAAACTTAACTTTGACTTAGTTAATCTAAAAGAGAGATCAGGAAATAAAAAGAGAAGTCAGAAATTACCAGTATCTGGAAAAACAGAGGAGACATCACTATAGTTCATACAGATGTTAAAAGGATAAGGACATATTATTAACAACTTTATGCCCATAAATTAAATAACTTAGATGAAATGTACAAATTCCTTGAAAGAAACTCATGGACAAATCTTATCCAAGGAGAAACAGGCCAGGTATGGTGGCTCACCTGTAATCCTAGCTCTCTGGGATGCTAAGGTGGGAGGATTGCTTGAACTCAGGAGTTTGACACCAGCCTGAGCAAGAGTGAGACCCTGTCCCTACTAAAAAGAAGAAAACACACACACACACACACACACACACAAAACAAAAAAACCCAGCTGGGCATTGCTAGTGCATACATGTAGTCCCAGCTATCCATGAGGCTAAAGCAGAAGGATCCCTTACATCCCAGGAGTTGGAGCTTGCCATGAGCTACAATGAGATCACTGCACTCTACCCAGGGGCACTGAGTGAGACTCTGTCTCAACAATAACAAAAAAGAAAAGAAGAAGAAAGAAAGAAAAAAAACGAAGGAGAAACAGATAACCTAAACAGCCTATATATTTTTTTGTTTGTTTTTCATTCATTTTTAATTTTTTTTTCTTTTTTTTATTGGGGGAAAACTACAAAACATTTACAGTACAATGTTTACAGTCACAATTTGTAGTGAACTGATTTCCCAAAATATATTACCACTCAAGTTGACTTATCTTGTTACATTCAAAAATCTACTCTGTCAAAGTAGTCCATAGA
>CAUYRT010005074.1:0-66696 GCA_963574885.1 Lepilemur ruficaudatus | reverse complement strand
TCCTATAATTTTCTATGGTTTGAAATTTTTGCAATGAGAATGGATTAATAGGTAATTTCAAAAACAAGAACTTTTTAATGTAAGCAGATGGAATTAGATTAATGTAGAAAATAGAACAGAGAAAAATCCCACCCTAAAATGGAACTTGCATAGGAGTTTACACAGGTAAAATAACTTCTTCCCCAAACAGCCCTAAAGAATCTCCAAGCTCTGAGTTAACAAGGCAAAGAATGGAAACAAGAGCCGGGCGCGGTGGCTCACGCCTGTAATCCTAGCACTCTGGGAGGCTGAGGCAGGCGGATTGCTCAAGGTCAGGAGTTCGAAACCAGCCTGAGCAAGAGTGAGACCCCCGTCTCTACTATAAATAGAAAGAAAGAAATTAATTGGCCAACTAAAGATATATATATAGAAAAACTGAGCCGGGCATGGTGGCACACGCCTGTAGTCCCAGCTACTTGGGAGGCTGAGGCAGAAGGATTGCTTGAGCCCAGGAGTTTGAGGTTGCTGTGAGCTAAGCTGACGCCACGGCACTCACTCTAGCCCGGGCAACAGAGTGAGACTCTGTCTCAAAAAAAAAAAGAAATAAAGTATTCATGAGATAGGGCTGAGTTTTTTTTAAAAAAGATAACAAAAAAAGCACCAGAGAGGAGTTTAAGATTATGGTATATTTTTACATTTTTGTACTATAAAATATGTGTAATACAAAATTTATAAGTGAATGTGTTTACACACACACACACACAGAATTCCTCCAAGAGCTGATGGGGAGGGGTCACAGCCTGGCCAGAAGTGGACCCTACGCCTATGTTTACTGAATTAACATGGCAGGACCCAGAAGACTGGAAAATAGTATTAATAAGACTGAAATGAACAGCTATTAATTTAATATTTGATCAGCATTTTTATGTACTATGCTAGGCTCTTTAGAGGACTTATTTAATTGAATTCTTAACAACCACAAACGACTTTTCAGGACCCCCATCTCCCATGGGCTAGTATATTTATCACAGGACTCTGACTCAGAGGCCACTTACCCAAAATCATAGACCCAGAGAGCAGCAGGGACCCTGAATCCAGGTGTCTTTAGTCCAGAGTCAGACGGTGACCCCAGGGAGGGCCAGCTGTCTGGATCATGGGAGGCCAAAGGCACAGCACTGGGGAGAGTTGGACTAAGCAGGAAGGACAGGAAGAGGGTGACAGATTAAAGGCAGTCTCACAGAATACACCTGCCAGAATCCAATATGAGGGCACCTAACCCACCTTGGGAAAAGTGGGGCTTACAGGGCTTGGGGGAGAGAGGACAGATGAACATACCTGCTGTTCAGGGGCCCCAATGCAAGGGAAAGTGGCTGCATTTATTGGGGACATCCTTTGAGTAGATTTTCTTGGCAATGGCTTTGTCAGCCTTACGAGGAAGGGCTAGCTCGGCCCGTTTTACAGAGAGGGCACAAGCTCAGGGACGTGGAAGCAATGTGCCCAGGGGCACCCTGCAAGTAGATGCCCACCTTGGGCTGATCTGCTTTCCAGTTGCCCAGGCCAACAAGCCAGGCACCGTCTTTCACACCTCTCCACCCCTCACACGCGAACCACGAGCAACCTCCGTTGCTTCTTCCTCTGAAACACAAACCAAGTCTCTGCTTATCCAGTCTCCTGCCACCGTCATTCACCCGGACTATTCCAGCAGCCTCCTCCTTGGCCTCCCAAATGCCTCAGAGATCCTTCTGCATGCTGCAGCCAGAAAGCTTTTCCAAAAATAACCAGATCAGAACACATCAGTCTCTCCTTCCCTCTTAAAAACCTTCCAAAACTTCCCACTGCTCTTGGAAAAATCTAAGCATTGTATTCCGTTTACAGGGTCCTGCCTGCATGCATCTCATCATCCCCCTCACTGGGCACCATCTTTGTTGACTCACTTTTGTTCTTTCAAGCTCTTACCTGCCCCAGGACCTTTGGCTTTGTTGTCACTTCTGCCCACGACAGTCTTCTGGAAGATTCTCACAGCTCAAAGGCTGCCTCTGCACAAAAGCTTCCCTAGGCTACCTGGAAGCAACCCTTTAAACTCCCGCCGACCCCCATCATGCTATCCTATTACCCTGTTTCTTCACAGCATTTACTGCTATCAGATATTCCCTTATTCACTGTCATAATTTGTCCCATGAGAACAAAGCAGGGATAGCCAACTTTTTCTGTAAATTACCAGCTAATGATAATAAATATTTTAGGTTTTGTGAGCCACACAGTCTTTGCTATAACTACTCAACTTTGCCATCATAGCACAGGAAGAGCCATAGCCAGTATGTAAATGAATAGGTATGACTGTGTTCCAATAAAACTTTATTTATAAAACAGATGGTGGGCCAGATTTGGCCCTCAGACCTCAGCACGCCGATTCCTACACAGACTGCAAGCACCACAGGAATGCAAATATCGCTTGAATTAATATACAGGATGTGGCCAGGCGGGTGGCTCGCATTTGTAATCCCAGTGCTTTGGCAGACCAAGGTGGGAGATTTGCTTGAGGCCAGGAGTTCGAGACTAGCCTGGGCAACATAGCGAGAGCCCCATTCCATTTCTACAATACATAAAAAAGTTAGCCAGATGTGGTGGCATGTGCCTGTAGTCCCAGCTATTCTGGTGGCTGAGGCAAGAGGATGGCTTGAGCCCAGGAGTTCAAGGCTGCAGGGAGATTTGAGCAGGCCACTGCACTCCAGCCTGGGTGATGGAGCCAGACACTATCTCAAAAAAAAAAAAAAATATATATATATATATATATATATACACACACACGACATGGGAGGTGGCTGACTACTGCAGAGGTAAGACACAATGTTGGTGGGTAATAAAGTTTTCTTCTCCCCCCAACAGCATAACTTCCATTGGATAACCAGAAACCCAAACCAGATCAGGTCACAAACTCAGGTTTGTCTCCAGTTCCTGTGTCACTTGCTTTGTTTCATTCACCTAAACATCAAAACTCAGAGCCATGGGGTGGGGGTGGGGGGTGAGATATGAGAGCTGTCAGGATCCTCCAGAGTGACTGGTTAGACCACAGGCCCCCTCCCCCAGCCTAGGTAAGGGCCCATCCCTTGACAGGAAAGACTGGAACCTCCATAGGGAACCAGGTGCCACTTTTGTGGGTGCCCACTCCGCCTCCACCTCTCCGGCTCCAAAGTAGTGTTCACAAATCTCCTACAACAAAGAGGCACCAGGCCGGCGCTCCCTGCCTCCCAGGACACATTCCAGCCTCTAGGTGGAGGGCTATGCTCCAGCGAGGCCGGGAGAGGCCCAGATGTCTGTCCAACCAAGGGCCGGTGCAGGGCTGACCACGTGTCCTGAGCCACAGTCAGTCAGAAGCCAAAGCTGAGTCACCCCGGATGCCATGGTCAGTGCCAAGCCCAGGTGGCGACAGCAGCAATCCTCAGATACAATGGGGACACTTTACCACTCTCATCCCAGAAGGGCCTCAAAAGCTCTCTCTCCAGGCTCGAGTGAATTGCCCAAGCCCGGAATCAGATCCGGGGAAACCCAAGCCCCATAGAGTGTACTTGCTGGGCAGAGCCGCCTACATCTCTCGGGGCCCTTGAGCAAGCTGACAGTTCTCTGTTTGGGATCACAGGAGCCTCATTGCCAAACCCTGCAGGTCCTTCCTTCAAAGAGCCCTTGAGTCGATTAGCTGATCTGCCCCCCCAGGGCCCCTGCCGCACCCTGGCCACCCTTACGTTTGTCCTGGGTGTCTGCCCAGCCTCCTTCCTGAGCTGCCACTTGGCCCCTCGCCCTACCTATTCTCCACACAGCAGCTGAAGGGAACTTCTCAGAACCCCAATCTCATCATGTCAGCTCCTCCCTACCTCCCTGAATGCACCTGAATGGCTTCTTAGTACACTTTGGGTAAACTCAACTCTCCACCCCGCTGCAGCACACAAGGCCTGGGTGTCCGGCCCTGCCCACCCCAGCCACTTGCCTTCTCTCTCACTCCAGTCAAGCCACATTATGGCCAGTCCCAGCCCCTTCCTACATAAGACCTGCGGGGTAGCCAGCCTCCAGGATGGTCCCAGCATCCCTTGCCTCTTGGTATTCGTGCCCTGCGGAGTCTTTTCCCACACTCAATCAGGGCCAATCTATGGGGCCAAGAGAAGGCGAGTGACTTCCAAAGCTAGGTCACAGAAGGCATCGCAGCACAACCTTGTTCTCAGGGAAGCCAGCCGCCATCTTGTGAGGATGCTCAAGCAGCCCTGTGGGAGGCCCACGAGAAGAAAACATAATTTGTCCATGAGGTGGGTGAGCCACTTTGGAAGTAGCTCCTCCAGCCCTGGTCAAACTTTCAGATGACTGTAACCCTGGAAGCCCCATCTGACTACAGTCTCATGAGAAACCTCAAGTGAGCTGCTCCCAAATTCCCAGCCTACAGGATCCATGAGATATAATGCATGGGTGCTGTTCTAGCCACTAGGCTTTGAGGCAGCCATAGAGAATTATCACAAAGTTTCTGCATGTACTGTTCCCTTCGCCTGTAAAGCCCTGCTGTTCATGTGCCCACTTCTACTGCTTCGATAACCCCCAGTTATTTTTCCTATTGTGGCTCAATTAATCATTACCTCCTTAAGTGGCCTTTCCTGACATCCACCAGCTCTACCAGGTGTTTTTGTTACATGATCTTTTGGAACCACAGCCTTCTTTCAGAGCCTTTATCTCAGCTGGCGATCACATATTTTGGGGTGATGGTTCTATGTCAGTCATACCCCCTCCTATCCCAGTGCCTAGCAAAGTGACTGAAGTGTAGTTGGCACACAATCAAGAGTTATTGAGTCCTACACAAGTGAGAATATGATCCCTGTTATCCCCACCTGAAATGCTTGGCTTGCAAATATCCATCAGAACTACCAATGGTCATGCCAGTCATCCTAGCATTCTGGGAGGCCGAGGCAGAAGGATCGATTGAGGCCAGGAGTTCAAGAAACCAACCTGAGGAAGAGCAAGACCCCAGTCTCTAATGAAAATAGAGCAATTAGCAGGGCATTGTGGTGTACACCTATAGTCTCAGCTACTCAGGAGGCTGAGGCAGGAGGATTGCTTGAGCCCAGGAATTTGAGGTTGCAGTGAACTATGATGATGCCATTGCATTCTACCCAGGGTGACAGAGTGAGACTGTATCTCAAAAAACAAAAAAACCTACAAATGGTTTGGACATGGTGGCTAACACCTATAATCCCAGCACTTTGGGAGGCTGATGCAGGAGGATCTCTCGAGCTCAGGAGTTTGAGGCCAACCTGGGCAACAAGCAAGATCCCATCTCTACAAAAAATTAACAAAAAAACTACCAACATACACACTGTTTTATTAAGCTATACTACTTCCAAGATTTTCTCCTAAGATCCGCTCACACATGTGCAAAATGAGAAATGGGCACAGCTATTCATAGCAGCCTTGTCTGTAGCAAAAGACTGAAAGTACCTAGTTCTTCATTGGTGGGGGATTAGCTAAAGAAATTATGTTTCATTCATAAAGCAACAGACCCAACAATAATAAAAACACAGAAGTACATTTTGCCACTTAATACCTTAGAGATTGTTTCCTATCAGTAAGTAAAAAAATGCAAGATATAGAACAGAATGCATAAGGTATTATCATTTATGTAAAAAGCTGGGGGGTGAAATTATGTGTATTTACTGGTTTATATATATAAAACTTTGGGATGCTATACACTATGCATTCCTAGCAATAAAAATAAAAAATAAAATCTTGGGAAAGAAACAAGAAATGGATACCTTCCTGGAGATAAGAAGTGTTAGCTAGCAGGGTGGGAGATATACGCAGAAAGAGAAATTTCTCTGAAAGTCTCTTTGATCTTTTGGAATGCTGGGTCCCATGGCTATGTTATTTATAACAAGCAAAAATGACTGGCAGAGCAACAGGGAAAGCATGGTCTTTTCAATACATGTTACTGGATCCACTAAATGACCACATGGAAGAAAGTGATTCTTGATCCCTACCTCACACCATATACAAAACTCAATTCCAGATGTCTTGCAGATCTAAATGGAAAATCAGAGTTGAGAAAGCCTTTAAAATAAAATATAGAACATCTCTGTGACTTTAGGGTAGGCAAGTATTTCTTTAACAGGACACAAAGCACGTTAATCACAAAGGAAAACATGTGGGGCTATATTAAAATGAATTTGTGTTCATCAAAAGATAAAAGGCAAGCCACAGACAAATCTGACAACAGACTCACATCTGCAATATATAGAGAACTCTTTCAAATGAATAAAAGGCAGATAATCCCTTTTTTTATTAAGTAGACAAAAGAATTGAACAGCCACTCCACAAAAGAGGATGTCCAGATGGCCGAGGCTCGTGTGCAAGGCTTCTCAACCTCATTAGTCACCAGGGAAATGCAAAACAAAACCTCAATACAATATCACACATGCACAAAAAAGGAAAAAGTTTTTGAGTGTTGGCAAGAGCAGAACTCTTCCATGTTGCCTGGGGGAATCCAAAATGGTATAGCCTGGCTAGATGCGGTGGCTCACGCCTGTAATCCCAGCACTCTGGGAGGCTGAGGCGGGGGAATCGCTTGAGCTCAGGAGTTGGAGAGCAGCCTGAGCAAGAGCGAGACCCTGTCTCTACTAAAACTAGAAAAATTAGCCAAGTGTGGTGACACATGCCTATAGTCCCAGCTACTAGGGAGGCTGAAGCAGGAGGATCACTTGAGCCCAGGAGTTTAAGGTTGCTGTGAGCTAGGCTGACACCACTGCACCATAGTCTGGGCAACAAAGAAAGACTCTGTTTCCAAAAAAAAAAAATACAGATGAACCTCAAAAATGATACACTGCACAAAAGAAAGGAGTCATAAAGTGCATACTGTGTATTTTCGTTTATGTAAATCACCAGGGTACTTCTCTCCAGTTTTCTCACCCACTTCAAGCTTGGGCTTCCTTCTTGCCCAGCCACTTCTATCCCGCCTCGCTTCCCCCAACACTTCCCAAGCCCCTTCGGCCTGCCCAGGTCCGCTGGCCATCGCCCGCTACAGCCACCAGGCCCTAGACACAAACAATGGTCATAGCTGAGGGAATCGCCCACCTTCTAGAAGAGAATGAACTATGAAAACACACAGCATCCACTTCTGAACCGCAAAGAAAGTCTCCCTCTGCACGCACGGTGAGCAGGAATACAGACTGGGCCTGCCCCGGCCTTAAATGAAATAAACCACAGGGATTTCACCTGGGGAGCCTCTTTCTCGTAAATGACCCCTAATTACCCACAAGTGATTCTCCGAAGACCATCACCACCTTTGGGATGATTAACATGCTCATTTTCCCCATGAGGATACCAGCTGAGAGTTGTCGGGCAACCTGCAGAGTCTACTTGGGTTGTTAGATTTGAGATGCAAATCTGATTTTTCTGACATCACAGTATGTACTTTTAACACTTACACCACAACTGCCACTAAAAATGAATCACATCTGAGCAACTTCGTTTCCCTTTTTTTTTTTTTTTTTTAAGATTTCATGATTCCTGGGTAAGACATTCAAGGAAAGGTAGTGGATGTTGAGAAGGTATGTCAGCTTTACAGACAAACGGGGAAAATGACCAGAATTTGGGGATGGGGAGACGGACTAGAAACCCTTTGAAGATTGCTAAAGGAAGAATGAGTCCAGGCAACAGTCGTCCGATGGATGATCAAACCATTAGGAAAAAGTCAAATGGAATTTACAAAGGCAGGGTCAGGCTGATGACATCTGAACCCCCGGATCAGTCTTAGTTATCAGTGAAAGGGAAACATAGTCAGACATTCTGTCCTCCTGATGGAACTTTCTAGCTCCACCTGGGAAGAACTGAACTCAAAAAGATGAATCCTGAATCTGACTGGGGACAGAGGAGCATGTTAAATGACATAAGGAGATGCCACCAGCAATGCCAAACTACGGGAAGCTCTCCAGGGAAAACAACCTAGTTTCTTCAACAAATGAATTACCAAAAAAAAAAAAAAAAGCAACAACAAAAAAAAAAACCCAAAAACAAAAACAAAACAGGAAAAGGAAACCAATATGTTAAACAATACTTCATGGAGATTCCTTAACTAAATAAATGACACTTAAGGACCTTATTTAGATTTTGATTCAAACAAATCAAATGTTAAAAAACGAAACTGGTGGGGTGCGGTGGCTCACCCCTGTAATCCCAGCACTCTGGGAGGCCAAGGCGGGAGGATTGCTTGAGTTCAGGTGTTCAAGACCAGCCTGAGCAAGAGTGAGATTCCCCCCCGCCCCTCACGTCTCTACGGAAAAGAAAAGAAATGCCTGAAAAAAAAAAAAAGGAAACTGAGACAGATGGGGATCTTTGAACTATAATTGATACTTTCGATAAGTATGATGAAGTTATTGTGGTTAATTTTTTTAACTGTTGCTATCTTTTAGAGATTGTCTTTTAGAAAGTGTCAAAGTAGGCCAGCGCGGTGGCTCACGTCTGTAATCCTAGCACTCCGGGAGGCCGAGGCGGCCCGATCGATCAAGGTCAGGAGTTTGAAACCAGCCCGAGCAAGAGCAAGACCCCGTCTCTACGAAAAATAGAAAAAGAAATTAATTGGCCAACTAAAAAACTGTATAGAATGGGGGAGCATGCCTGTAGTCCCAGCTACTCAGGAGGCTGAGGCAGGAGAATCGCTTGAGCCCAGGAGTTTGAGGTTGCTGTGAGCTAGGCTGATGCCACAGGACTCTATCCCAGGCAACAGAGCCAGACTCTGTCTCAGGAAAAAAAAAAAAAAACAAAGAAAGTGTCAAAGTCCAGCCCTACAAGATGCTTAATAATTACAAATGGGAAAGTAGTAACTTTTTTTGTTGGTTTTTTTTTTCAGTTTACTACAGCACTTTATTTTTCCTCACATGATGACGTGTTGCTGGGGACTAATGTTTTCCCATTTTACCATGTGTGAGCATGACTCATCAGGCCCCCTTAGGAAGGAATTTTGGGCAAAAGAAAACCAAAATTTGTCATCTCTGCAAGAAGTGAGAATTGCGTACAAAAACCTTACATAGATTAAAAGGATGAATACATTTACAGGTGTAAATTTAAACTGCTTCCAACTCAAGCCAAGCTACCACCTGTGGAACCCACCGGAAAACATCAGGTAAGACAGGAAAACTGGGTCCTCAGGCTTGGACTCTTCCAACCCTGCTAGACTGAGGAAATGACAACTGATTCAGGAACTCCTGCCGGCCCCTAGAGAAATGCTCTGTGGACAGAAAAATCCAAACTCTGAAATATTTAAGAGAGGTTTATTCTGAGCCAAGTTTGAGGACCATGGCCCGGAGCCACGCCCAAGAAGCCTTGAGCAAGTGGACTCGCTGTGGCTGGGTCACAGTTTGGTTTTATACATTTCAGGGAGACAGGGGTTACAGGTAAAGTCATTAATCAACACATGGAAGGTGTACATTGGTTTGGCCCAAAAAGGAGGGATGTCTCGATGGGGCGCGGCTTACTGGTTATAGGTGGGTTTAAAGATTCTTCGGCTGACAATTGGCTGAGAGAGTTCGGCTTTATCTAAAAGACCAGAAAGAAAATGCTTAATTTAAGATAAAGGTGTGAGCACTCTGGGAGGTGTAGACAGGAGGATCTTTCAAATTAAGATGAAGGATCTGCTAGGATACTTGAGTTGAGATAGTGGTGGGGGGGAGCTTTCTATCTTTCAGATGATGCTGATGCTATACCAGAATCAGGTTGGGAAGTAAACCACATTATATTTGGTTGACAAAACCTGTCCAGTGAGATTTTTACCACTTGTGAGGGTGACTCATCAGGCCCCCTTAGGAAGGAATTTTGGGCAAAAGAAAAGATCAGAGTTCGGTCCTCTCCGGGAATGGTCAGCCTGCACAGACCAAGGCTGATGGCCACATAGATTCACCAGGCCATAGATTTCTCTTCCAAGCCACCAGGTGACTGAACCACGGGTCTTAAGGGTTCACATCAAAGACATGTACAGAGTATTAAACAATCAAGGGAACAGGAAACTTAAACAAAAGGTCAAAATCAGCAACAAGTTCTACAATCTAGTGCTGTTACGAGATACATCTGCTCGCGGTCCATTTAGAAGCATTTGCGGTGGAAAATGGAGGACCCAGACCCAAACCCGTCGCACTCCTGCTGACTAATCCACATCTGGAAGGTGGACAGCGAAGGAGGCATCAATCCACATGGAGTACTTGCGCTCAGGGGGAGCGATGGTGATCTTGACCTTCATGGTGCTGGGTGCCAGGGCGGTGACCTCCTTTCGCATCCTGTTGGTGAGGCCCGGGGTCATGGCAGTGCCACCAGACAGCGCCATGTTGGCATACAGGTCCTCGTGGATGTCCACATCACACCTCATGATGGAGTCAAAGGTCTTCTCATCCATCTCCTGGATGCCGCAGGACCCCACACCCAGGAAGGAGGGCTGGAAGAGCGCCTCTGGACACCAGAACCGCTCGTTGCCAATGGTGATTACCTGGCCGACGGGCAGCTCGTAGGTCTTCTCCAAGGAGGAAGAGGATGTGGCAGTGGCCATCTCCTGCTCGAAGTCCAGGGCGACATAGCACAGCTTCTCCTTGTTGTCGCGCACAATGTCCCGCTCGGCTGCGGTGGCAAAGCTGTCGCCACGCTCCTTGAGGATCTTCATGAGCTAGTCCATCAAGTCCCGGCCAGCCAGGTGCAGAGGCAGGTGGCACTGGGGAGAACATAACCCTCGTAGATGGGTGACCTCGTCTTCAGAGTCCACGACAATGCCAGTGGTGCGACCACAGGTGTACAGGGACAGCAGGGCCTGGATGGCCATGTACACGGCCAGAGTGTTGAAGGTCTCAAACATGATCTGGGTCATCTTCTCTCTGTTGGGCTTGGGGTTCAGAGGGGCTTCTGTGATCAGCACCGGGTGCTCCTCGGGGGCCACTTGCAGCTCGTAAACAGTGTGGTGCCAGATCTTCTCCATGTGGTCCCCGTTGGTGATGATGCCGTGCTCGATGGGGTACTTCAGGGTCAGTATGCCACGCTGGCTCTGGGCCTCGTTGCCCACGTATGAGTCTGTCTGTCCCATGCCTGCCATCACGCCCTGGTGCTGGGGGCACCCAATGACGGAGGGAAACACTGCTTGGGGGGCGTTTTCCCCAGCAAAGCCAGCTGTGCACATGCTGGAGCCATTGTCAATGACCAGTGTGGCAATTTCCTCTGCCATTGCGGTCTGTGGAGGGGTGCCACAGTGGGAAGACACAGAATGCGGGCTCGCTGCCCAGAGTGGGCGAAACAGTAACTTTAAAGTGGGACACATGGTAGATACCACCTTAGCCAAGTGATCAAAATTAACATGGCCAGTCATGGGACTAAATGACAACAGATTGGGGTCTTCCTGCCCAATATGCACCACCTGAACCTAATCATGAGGAAACATCAGACAAACCCAAGTTGAAGGACCTTCTACGTAATAACTAACCTATATTTTTCAAAAAATGTCAAGGTCACAAAAGACAAGAAAGGCTCAGAAACTATTCCAACTGAAAGAGACTAAAAAGACAGCTGTTGCCAGGCATGGGGATGTGAGACTGTCGTCCCAGCGACGCAGGAGGCTGAGACTGGAGGATCACTTGAGGCCAGGAGTTCTACTCCAGCCTGGGCAACAGAGCGAGATCCCCGCCCCTGTCTTTTTTTTTTTTTTTTTAAAGGACAACTGGAAGGAACAAGTGATCTGAAATTTTCAGGATTTTCTTCTGCTATAAAGGTCACTGATGAGATAATTGGTGAAATCTGATTAAGGTTTGCAGATTTCCTGCTTTTGATAATTTGACTGAGGTTAGGTTTAAAAATGCCTTGTTCTTAGGAAACTCAGTATTTACATGGATGGATGGATGGATGCATGGATAGGAACCTGGGCTATTGGGAAGTGGGTATCCGTTCTTCCCGCCCCAGACCAATTTCACCGGAAGCCTTTCATGTGAGAGAGAATCGATTTCTCTCTCATTTAAGTCACTAATATATTGTGTTCATTGTCATTTTCAGCTGAGTCTAATCTTTATGTCATTATTAAAAGAAATATTCCAAAATTCATGGAGCGATATGTGAGAGTTACAAAGTCATTTATAATAATGGTAGAAATTAAGAATTTTTGTAGCTGGGTGTGGTGGTGCGTGCCTGTAGTCCCGCCTACTGGGGAGGTTGAGGCAGGAGGATCGCTCGAGCCCAGGAGTTCGAGGCTGCAGGGAGCTATTATCACACCTGAGAATAGCCACTGCACTCCAGCTTGAGCAACCTAGCAAAACTCCAGCTCAAAAAAAAAGAAATGTTTTTTGTTGAGACAGTAGCATGATGCCAAAAGAGTTCAGTTGCTCAGAGGCTGCAGAAACCAGGATACAGAATCTAGAATTGTGCTGTTCTATACTGCAGCCAGTGTCCACATGTAGCTATTTAAATGGAAGTTAATTAAAATTACATAAAATTTAAAATTCAGTTCCTGCCTCATACCAGCACATTTCAAGTGCTGATGGACAGAGCTGTTCTGGCTTATGGAGTCTAGAATGTTTCTCAGAATACGGTCCAAGGACCACGCATTTTTTAATTACTGGGGGATGCTTGGTGAGAAACACGCATTCCTGGGGTCGTTTCAGATCTTCGTAGTAAGCATTTCTGACTACACAGCTAGAGAATCCGCATTTTAACAGGTTCTTCCAGGACATTCTGATGTTCCCTAATAGCCAACAGCCTCCCTAGGGACAAAGGAGGTGAAAGTCAGCTTGAGTTTCCTGCACGTGGGCCCATTCCATGCTGGGCTCCAAGACTGCAGATGTATCAGCAAACTGGATCTTCAGACTGGGGTACTGAGGAAGCTCAGATGTGACTGCAGTCTCCAAGGACTGCCTGGCTTCAAATCTTGGCCCCTTCGTTCACATGCCACTTGACCTTGGGTGGGCTACTAGACCTCTCTCTGCCTCAGCTTCCTTACTGGTCAAAGAGTCAGTAATAGTACCTAGTCTATAGGGTTGTTGTGAGGATTCCATGAGTTCCCAAGTGTGTAAGTCACTTCAGCAGTGCCCAGCACACATTAGGCAGAGTTTACTATTATTATAATTAGCCAGGCCCGGTGGCTCACACCTGTCATCCCAGTATTTTGGGAGGCCAGAGCGGGAGGATCACTTGATGCCAGGAGTTTGAGATCAGCCTGGGTAACACGGTGAGACCCCCATGTCTACAAAAAATAAGAAAAATTAGCGCTGGGCATGGTGGCTTGTGCCTGTAGTCCCAGGTACTCAGGAGGCTGAGGTAGGAAGATCGCTTGAGTCCAGAAGTTGGAGGTTACAGTGAGCTATGATCTTGCCACCGCACTCCAGCCTGGGCAACAGGGCGAGACCTAAAAAAAAAAAAAAAAAAGACTACACAATACACACACAAACACAAAAACATTAGTTATGTCCCCAAAGCCCTACTCAATGAATGTGGGGTGTGACCTGTTCCAGAGATTTTCTCTGACCTCACCATTGAAAATATTGATACCTCAAAACTCCTGCTGCTTCTGTTTCATTTTCCTCCTAGCACTTAACACTCACTGAAATAACCATCATTTGCTGTTGCTTCTTTTTTTTTTTGGCGGGGGGCAGACAGGGTCTTGCTTTATCACTCCAACTAGAGTGCAGTGGTGTCATCATAGCTCACTGCAACCTCAAACTCCTGGACTCAAGCGATCCTGCTGCCTCAGCCTCCCAAGTAGCTGGGACTATAGGCATGCACCACCATGCCTGGCTAATTTTTCTATTTTTGGTAGAGATGGGGTCCCATTCTTCTTTAGACTGGTCTCGAACTCCTGGCCTCAAGCAATCCTCCCACCTCAGCCTCCCAGAGTGCTAGGATTACAGGTAAGAGCCACCGCACCTGGCCCTTGCTTCATTTTTCGCAAACTACTTAATTGAGCACCTACTGTGTGTGAGCATTCCAGGCAGAGGGAACAGCAGACGCAAAGGCCCTGAGGTCGGAACCTGCCAAGCACTCCTTCAGACGCTAGGCACACGTTGGTGAATAAGACAGGTGCAGTCCTATCTTCAAGGTATTGGTATTTTACTAGTGGGGCAGGCAGATAAATTGATATCTAACGTACTGCCAGGTGGGAAGCAGGTTGGGGGTGAGTAGGTGGTCAGGGAGGGCCTCTGTGAGGAGGTGGCACTTGAGCAGAGGCCTGAGAAAGAGGAAACGGAGGAAGCACGTGGGTATTTGGGGGAAATCTATTGACTTTGTCCTGGCCTGTGCCTCTGCCCCGTCCCCTCCCTCCTCCACCTCTCCCTTGCCCTCCCCTTCCCTGCCCATCCCGTCTAGTCTCGGGCTCAGGTTTCCAGAGGCTGTTTCTCAACTGCTAGAAAGGGGAATTCCAATGGGGTTCGCAGGCTGTCAGCTCCTGCCTGCCTCCTCCCCTCCTGCTGTCCCAGTGTTCAAGCTCCAGCTTGGGGGCCTGGGACCCACCCCTCAATTGAAGCTCCAGACCTGTCTTCAAAGGAGTCTCTGGGCTCTCTGGCTCAGGGCAAAGGAGGAGGCTGTCACCTGGGAGCCCAGCAAAGGACCCATCCCCCAGCCACATGCCATCTGGTTCTCGGTGAGGCTTGCAGCTGGCTGTCCTTCTATGGCAAAGAGGGGGCTGAGGGGCCTCTCTCTAGCCCAGTGGTGGAGCCCGAGTGGTCTGGAGTCAGCCTGTCTGCGTTCAAATCTGGACAGGCACTGAGTCCACTAGTGCTGTGTGATCCTGAGCAAACAAACCACTTAACTTCTCTGAACTCGCACCACCCTAAGAGTTTATCATAACTCCCGCCTCCTAAGGAGTCAAGTCTTTCTGCCTGGTAAGTGCTTGATGAAGGTCAGACATTACTTTGGGGAAATACTGAGCCCCAGAGGGGTATCTGGGTCTGTTGTAGTCCCTGAAACCACTTCTCCAGCTCCCAGGGAGGCACGTGTCATCCAGGCTGCCTCTTCGAAGGAAAGCAGGGAGGCCCCAGACCTAATTAATGCCTGGGAGGGGCCAGACAGCTGCCCAGAAGGAAAAATCTCTCTTGATCCCTGTTTTCTCAGAAGCCACTGAGCTCCTGGCATCCGGGCTGGAGCCGGGCTGGAGGGGGGGCGCATGGGATGGGAAGGCCGGCAAAAGATGACATGCCCAGGCAGCAGCCACCACCTCTGCCCCATCCAGCCCAGTCATGGGACACTACTGGCAAGAATTGCTCCCTTAAGCCTGAAAAGACACAACCGCCACCAGAAAGAGAAATTGAACTGTTTATTGGCCTACGTCTGGGTCTCGGCCACGAGGAGGGCGTCTGGGGAGCTGTATGACAGGGAGACAAGCCCCTGACTGGCTCCTTGCCCCCCAAAGACCCCCTCCCCCAGCCTTTGCATTCACAAGAAATTGCTGTAAGGCATGAGGTTTCCTTCTGTCCCCAGTGTGAGCTGCACCCCAGCTCGCAAGGGGGCAGATGAGTCAGCAATTAGGGTCTGGGCAGGGCCAGAACCCCCCTTTGGCAACTTCAACACGGACAAGAGGAGACAGAACAGCATCCATTCGGGGGAAACGTGATCGGGAGCGGGGGCCACAGACGTCACGTATGTGCACACATACAGATACACACAGACACACATAAATATATGTTTGTACCGCAAAATCCCTTCCGTCTATGCACAGAATTTCATAAAGTCCTTCTGTGGCAGGTTAGGGGACAGCATGCCCAGAAATGTCCTTGGCCACCCCCACCAACCCCCATTCAATGTAACTTGAAAGAAGGCACAGAGGACTCAGGGCTGCCCTGCCTTCGGAGACCTGGGACCTCGGCTGGGGCTGCAGGTTCGGAGGTGGGGACGGCTCGGGGGTGGTGGCATTTTGAAGTGGGGGGGATCCTGTGCAAACATTTCCCCCAGAATTTTCTCAAGTCCCACCCTGCCCCACACCAGGAGAAGCAGCCCGCCCCCCAAACTGGTGTTTCCTGCCTTTGGTTATTATTCGTCTATGCCCCAAATAGTGCAACTGACCAATGAGGCCTGAGATCCGGGAATGGGTTCAGCCCCCTCCCCTCCCCACCTCCACTCCGAGGTTTCCGGGCATCTCGTAGACTCAGAGGAAAGGGAAGAAGTGGCCCAAGTGGTAGCTGGTGAAATTTAGGGAAGCTGTGGATTCAGGCCCAGGAGGGGCCTCGAGGTCTTCCCGACAGTGGTTCCAAGGAAGTGGCCTGAGGTCGTCCAAAGAAGGTGGCTCGGGAGAGATCAATTCAGAGAGGGGAGTTTGGTGCAGGGTTGGGGGTTGGACAGGAAAATGTTGAAATCCTTTGAACCACGTGGTAAAGTGGTCCTGCCCCAAGTTCCCCTTGAGTGCGCACCTGCTGTCACCTCGTCCTTTATGGGTGTCTCCCCGGCCGGCCTCCCCACAATCCAGTTCTAAAGGGGTCACACTGGGCACCGCACTGACCCCCCAGGACCCCACTGCAGCACTGCAACCAGACTAGGCAGTGCCCCAGCTGGCCACACAGGGTGTGAAATGTTTGCAATATCACCCAGGTCTGTGGCAGGGGGCATGAGGTGTGGCAGCTCCTTGTCTCAGTCTGAGGTCACCCGCTGCCTCTCCACGCAGCCCCCTGCTGTGGCCTGGTTGTCAGCCCACCTATCAGCCTTGCCTCAGACCACCGTGTTGCCCTCCAGGAATGTGGGGGACGTGGGCATGTGCGTGCCCCTCTCCAGCGAGCTGGAACTGCGCAGCGGCAGGAGGTGGTGGCCCGGGGTCCCAGCCCGCCGCCCCTGCACCCCCGCCGCCGCCCGCTGCCAGCATCGCAGTGGCCTCAGCACCTCCCGCCGCAGGTCCCGGCTGCGCCACGTGTAGATGACGGGGTTGAGCAGCGAGTTGAGGGTGGCGAAGGCGAAAAAGTAGTGGGCTTTGTAAAGGACGGGGCAGGATCGGACGGGACAGGCGCAGTCCAACAGGAGGATGCTAAAAGCTGGCAGCCAGCACACGATGAACACGCCAAGCACGATGGTGACCGTCTTGAGCAGGGCCAGCGTCTGGGATCCGGCCATGTCGGCGTGGCTGGAGCGGACCACGCAGTAGATTCGGACGTACAGAGCCACGATGGCCAACAAGATGACCGAGAAGATGGTCACCACACACAGCACGTAGTGCTTGGCGTAGAGAGGCAGGACGGTGGAACAGGAATCAAGCTGGCCCAGGCAGTTCCAGCCAAGGATGGGCAGCCCGCCGAGAACCAGCGAGATGACCCACGAGGCCCCAATGAGCAGCAGCATGCGGCAGCTCTTGTCACTGCCGTAAAGCTTGACCTTGGCAATGGCCACGTGCCTCTCAATGGCAATGGCCAGGAGGCTGAAGACAGAAGCAGAGAGCGTGATGAAAGCAGAGCCCTCTCGGGCGAACCACTGCACAGGTGTCAGCCCCAGCGTGACGGGGCCAGAGAGCAAGGTGTTGGCCACAAAGGCCACACCGGCCAGGAGATCGGAGGCGGCCAGGTTGCCCAGGAACAGGTACATGGCCGAGTGGAACTTGCTGTTGCGTGCCACGGCTATGAGCACTAGCAAGTTTTCCACCACGATGGCGCAGCAGAGGATGATGATGAAGGCTGAGGCCACCTGCCGGGAGGGTGTCTCCTGTGTTTCCAGCGTCTCCTTGGTGTATGTGTAGTGTTCCAGGACCTTGCTGGAGTTCAGGTATTCCGAGTAAAAGCTGCCCATGTTGGAGCTCAGCGGCCGGCTGGGGCCATGGGACTGTCAGAACTGCAAAGAGAGACAGACAGACAGACAACAGGTCAGAGAGCTCTGACCTCGGACGGCTGAGGTTCAAATTCCAGCTCTGTCACTCCTCACTGAATGGCCACATGGAGTCAGAATCATCATCTCTGGGTTTTGCATTTACAGATGGGAAACTCAGACAGGCCAATTCACTTTCCCAAAGTCTTAAAGCTAGCAGGTGGCAGAGCCAGAGAGACTGGCTCCACAGCCTCTACAACCCCTAGGTGACGCTCTCTTTTTATTTTATTTCTTTAGAGATGGGGTCTCGCTCTGTCACCCAGGCTGGAGTGCAGCCTGGCAGTGATCATAGCTCACTGGCTCCAACTTTTGGGCTTAAGTGATCCTCCCACCTCAGCCTCTCGAGCAGCTGGGACTACAGGTGCGCACCACCACCACGCCTGGCTAATTTTTCAATTTTATTTTTTTAGAGACAAAGTCTCACTCTGTTGCCCAGGCTGGCGTGCAGTGGCGTGATCATAGCTTACCACAGTCTCAAACTTCTGGGCTCTGAGATCCTCTGATCTCAGCCTCCCAAGTAGCTGGGACTACAGGCAGGCGCCACCTCGCCTGGCTAATTTTTCTATATTTTGTAGAGATGAGGTCTTGTTATGTTGCCCAAGCTGGTCTTGAACATCTGGCCTCAAGCAGTCTCCTGCCTCGGCCTTCCAAGTAGCTACACTCTCTTTCAAAGGGACAGAAGCTCCCCCAAATGGCATGAAGCATATAATGTGGACTTCTAGAAACCCTGCCCATCTACCCATTGAGCAAGCTTTGGTTAGGGCCTGGAGGGTTTGTCTCTTTTTTGAAACACACAGGAGCCTTGGGCTTCATGCCGTCTGCTGACCTGGGTCAGGGAGATTCTCACTACCGATAGCACCATCCCCTGCTCATTACCACCCACTGCCCCGGATTTCAGGCTGGGTGTAAGCCTTGAGGCTTCGGGTGCTCCCAAGATAAGGTCTTGGGGAGACACCAGGGCGGCCCTGAGGTTTAAACATCCGGAGGTCACACCATCTTCAAGGACACAGACCTTGGAGGCAATCATAGTTGGCTCCCATTCCAACTCTGACATGCTGGACAAGTCACTCAACACTCTCTCAGCCTCTTAGCCTCAACGTCCCCATCTGTGCAATGGGGAGAAGAAAGCCCACTGCATATGGGTGTTAGGGAAATCCTTTTAAATGATGCAAGAGGCACACTTAGCATATAGTAAGCACTCAACAAATATTAGCTAATGTTATTAGCTCCCCTCTTCCCGCCACACACACACACACACACACACACACACAGCTTTGGATTTGGTGGCCCCCCTACACAATCTTTTGGGAGGGGAGGGGATCCTGGCTAAGCCAACCAGGGGACAGCTTGTTCCCATCAGCACCATCTAGCTCTGCCCTGGGACACAGGGTCCCAGGGGGGTGGGCAGGGCGCTGGCACCCCCTCCCCGGCCAGGATGAAATCCAGATGTGAGGCCCCTGGAACAAACAGGGTGGAGTCCTCTTTCCCTAGTCACATCCGGTGTGGGGAAGGCTGGGTGGGGGCAGTTGTGATGGGGGAGGCCCGTCTGGGAGGTCCCGGCTGGGAGGCTGGGGCGGCTGCGCTGAAGTCATGTGAGCGGTGAGGGGGCGTGAAGCCCCAGTGGGGGGGAGGCATTTGTTTCCTTGAAAGCCTGAGTCACCCCCCTCTCAAGGAAAACTGAGCCGTGGGGAAAGGGGATGGGAAGAGGAGGATGAGAGACAGAGAGGATGAGAGGCAGACGCCCTGGCCTTCCCCCAGCTTGGGGGCAGGGTGGGGGGGTCTCGGAAGAGCCAGTATCTGCCTTTCAGGAGGGGAGCAGGGAAGAAGCTCCAGCCCTTAGATAAATGGAGGGGGGGTGCAGGGAGAGTCCACCCCTGGTCTCTAGAAACACGCTTGGCAAGGACTGCGTGCACTGTTCCAGAAGAGTCTGGTTAGGCCAGTTCCTAGTGAGCTTAGGAGTGATGGGGGGCTTCCAGGGTCGCCCAGCCATCTCAATCTCCAGCTCCCCCCTCGAAGGGTCTTCCAGGCCCCCGGCCAGACTTCGAGGCAGCTGCTCCCCCAAGGCGGAGGGACATCCGTCCTAGTTTGGGAACAGACAAGGGCTTGTGCGTGTCTCTGAGGGACGGCTGCCCCGCCCAGATCATCACACAGAGGCCCCTTGTTCCCTTGCTGGACGGAGCCCCGGGCGGCCTGATGCCCTCTGCCCGCTGCAGCCAGTCCCCGGCTGACTTGGCCCCGGCCAATTGGCCTCACCAGACCGGCCGTAGGACTGGAAATAGCCCGCGCCCTGATTGGCTCATTTTCAATCCCAGGGCACGGAGCGATTTGTCTATTGGCCTGACGTTCCATCCTCGGCCTCTAATTGGCCCAGTGAGGGGCGCTCTATGGCTAGCCCTACCGAACTGGCGACTGGACCTCAGCACTTTACAAGAACAGAGTTAATGCTGTGTGGGTGTCCCTGGGGGGAGTCTGAACCGCGGCCTGACCGCTGGGTCACCCTGACCAGACGCCCTCAGGCTGCACTGGGTCTGCTGGGCCCCTCTTGGGGTTCATAATTGAGAATCAAGGTCCCTTCGCAGGCCTGGGAAGCACACTCGCTGGTGGGCAAGAAGCCCAGGGTGTGTCTCATGGCCGCCCCCTCCACTGCTCACGAGGAGAAAGATTTAATGCCGCTTCCTGGAGAATTAGTGTTCAGCCCTTTACCCCCGCGGGACTAACTAAAAAGTCAGACTTACTCCCCGGGGAAAAGAGTGGGGCGCTGCAGTCCACTTTCTGGAACTGCAAGAAAGAGAGATAGAAGCAGCTCTCCTAGAGAAAGGGAAACTGAGGCACACATTGTATCCAAGTCTCATCTTCCCCACTAGGACTTTGTCAAGGCAGGCGCTTAGGCGGTTTTGGCTTCCCAGAAAGAGGAAGCAGGGCAGGTTGGAGCTGGCAGAAGGGTCACCCCTAGACCAGGATGGAGGCCTGGTCTGCTTCCTCTCCCCTGTGTCACCCTCTGAGGTTCAGGGGAGGACACAGAGCCTGTCTCCTAGTCACCTTCACCAAAGCAGTCCTGACTGCCTCTTAGAGAGTCAAGAAGATGCCACTGGGCTCAGAACGGGAGATGGAATGTCCAGGCCTGAAATGGAACAATAAGGACAAGAGACAGGGCACGGAGGGAAGGGAAGAGAGATAGACCGGGAGGAATGTTTGGCTGGAGATTAGGAGAGGGGAAGGCTGGAGGAGGGCTCAGTGGCTTCCAGGCTCCTCTCCACCTCCTCCCAGTTACAGAGAGGCAGATCCTGTGGTGACAGTTCCCCCTGGTCACCCAACGATCCCATGCCCCTTGCCATAAGGCAGCCCCCTCCCCACCTTTGGTCCTCCTCCCAACAGGACACCCCCCCCCCGCCACCTTACACTGCTATTCCTATTCTCCACCAAGCTGCTAGGGGAGCTTTTTAACTTATAATATGTCACTCTGGGACTCAATATTCTTCTATGGCTACCTATGGCCCCAGTGGCATGGCCCCTGGCCAGGCAGCCTCCTCCCACTTTCCCTGGGGCCAGCCCCTCCAACCACACTAACCTCCTATGGGCCACTCCCACCCTTGGTACACCGTTCCCCCAAATCCTTAAATGACTGTCTCCCATCTTTCAGGTTTCCATTTATAGGTCACTTCCTCAGAGGGGCCTCCTCGGACCACCCGTCTGCAGTCGCAACCTTCCCCAAGCCCTGTCACAGCGTCTTCTTTTATTACCTTCACAGTACTTTCCACTGTGGGAAGTTATCACAGTAGAATGTGAGTATGGACCGAGTTCATTCTCAGCCCCTGCAAGGAGGCCTGGCACAAAGAACGCTCAGCCAACATGTGGACTGCGCAAATGAATGAATGAATGAACCTACAAACTAGACCCCAGGGGGCTCCCGAGGGCGGAGGCTCCTAAGTGCAGCCCAGACCCAAGCAACAGCAAAGGACGGTGGAGACACCTCTGGTCCCGTGGCGGCCCTCCCCGCCGCCACCAAGGGAAGCCCAGCGCGTCTCCGTGGAGACTGCAGCAGGACCCGCCCCTGCGCCGGCCCGCACTCTCGGCCTCCTTATCTGGCGGAGGAATGTGCGGTATCCACACTCGCTCGCACAAGGGCCGCGCCTCCTCTGTCCCGCGATTGCCACACGCGCGGGGACCCCCACATCTCCAAGTGGCACTGGCGGCCAGGAGCCCCAATTGGAGATTCTCAGAGGATTAGGGAAGTGGGGAGATCCCAGCCCTAGTCGCACCGGGAGTGCTGTCCCGGCGTCGCGCCACGCAGGGGACCGTGGGCTCAGCGCGTGGCGGCCGGAGCGTCTGACAAGGGCAGAGCCGGGGGAGGGGGTGGAAATCCCCGGGTGACTCAATCTGTGCCACAGTAGGGTACGAGTTCCCGACGCTCTGTGGGTCCCGGGACCACGCGGGGGTCTGTGCCACGGGCGCCTCCACCCACGCCCCATCCCTGGGCCGGAGTTGAAAAAGGAGGCGCCGGAGCCACGCAGTCGCTCTCATTGTCCTTCCCAAACAAAGCCACGCCCCCGCAGGGAGACTGGAGGAGGCGAACAACTTGGGGAAACCGAGGCAGAAAGCCAGCAGCAGAGGCGGTGGGCTACTGCCTTCCCCCGGAGCCCCGCCCCTTGGCTTGGAGGCTCGGGGACCCGCGACACTTTTCGCCCTCGCTCAGCGGGGTCAGCCAGGAGGGGTGCTGTACCCCTCTCCCAAACACATTCCCCAAAACCCTGGTCCCCGGGCACACCGTCCTGTCTTCCAAAGTCTCCAGCCGAAAGAGCTCGGATTCCGCCTTCTCCTCGGCGCCAACTTCCTGCCGTTGGGGAAGGCGGGGAGCGCAGTCTTGGGGTTCACGGCCGAGTCAGTGGGGGCCGGCTGGAGTCACGGTGACCACCCCCTCCGTGCAGCGGGAACACTGGCGGCGCGCGTGCGCGCCCCGGCGAGCTCCAGCCCCCTGACCGGGCCCCCCAGCTCCGATCCGGCGACCTCAGGGGACCAAGGACCGCCCTAGAACCTCCCCCTGGCCGCGCGCGCTCACCTGGCTAAGCCGGCCCGGGTCCCTGCCCTGGCCGGAGAGGCCTTGGCGTCTGCGTCTCCGGGGTGGCCGCGGCTGGGGCTGGGGTTGCCCGCCGGGCTCGGCTGTGTCCCGGGGTTGGGGACCAGGGACGGAGCGGGGGGCGGGGAGAGCCACCGCCTCGGTCCCCCGCTCGCCCCGCCCTCCTCTCCTCCCCTTTCCGGCGGCGGCTGCTGCTGCAATGAATTCCAGATGTGAACAGCGGGCCCGCCGGGCGCGCAGGGGACGGCAGGGGCGGCGCGCGGGGCCCCTTTGTCCGCCCGACCGCCTCTCGCTCTGCCGCTCCCAGCCCCAACCCGTGAGAACGGGCTGGCGCGTGGCGTCACTCAGCCCCGAGACGTCACGGCGCTCCCAGCCAGGTGGCCTCAACCTGAAACACTACCTTCAATTCCAAATACACTCGCGTGCATCCCTGGGACTCTGGAATTGCAGGACAGCATGAGATCCCCTTAAATTATTCAACAAGGAGCCACATACCTACTATGTGTCAACCCAGTAAATAGGCGTAAGCGCCTACTGTGCGTCCATCCAATATAAATAAGTTCCTACTGTGCCATGCGCTGCTTTAAAAACAGGATTGGTCTCTGCCTTCATAGGACTCCAGAATTCAGGGGCTGTCCCCTCTATCCTAGGAGACTGGGGACACCCAACTGTTTAGCCCGCCTTGTGTAGATCGCTGTCGCGCCCTCACTGGGATGGATCTGCAAGGCCCAGTTTGTGTTCATTGACAGATGTTTGTTTACGTGTGTGTGTGTGTGTGTGTGTGTAACCAGCGCTTGACAACAGGGTAAGACAGCCCCTCATTCCTTAAACAAATGTTTTTGGTGCACCTACCGGGCACAGCAGTGAACAAACCTGGAAAAAAAGAACAAAATTCCTTGTCCTCATGGAGCTTATGTTCAGGTGGGAGAGGCGGCCTTTTCGGTTAAGAGGGATCCAGAATGTACGTGTTTGTTCACTAAATACATCAAACACTTATGATGTGCCAGGTACTGTTCTAAAGCCTGGAGATATATCAGAGAACAAGACAGACCAAATTCCCTGTCCCAATGGAGCTGATGGCCTACTGTATGTACACAGAAAACCCGGAATATTCCAAGAAGAAGAAACCAGTCAATTTCCTGGGAGAGGTACTTAGGGATTGGGGGAGGGGAATTTGAGTATGGGAGGAAGCTGCTGTTTCCCTCCGAGAATGCTTTTGTGCTTTTTGACTTTTGTAACATATGCATATATGTCCTACTCCAACAATAAATTAAATTAAAAAAAATGAAAGCTCTTGATAACCAGACGGTGCAACCAATGCAAAGCAGGGAGGGGTTAGGCACAGTCTAACTGTGGTCGTATATGATGCTGTCCTTTGTTAAAGAGCATCTGAAAGGCAAAGAGAAAATTAAACTTGATCCATTTCTGCCTCTTAAAAAATAGAAATGGAGTAGTCTCACACGCAGTGATGTGAAACGGTCTGCAGTGTAACCAGTTGAAAACAGCACAATGCAGGCAGATGTGCATTGCATTTCTGGGTGTATTTATAAGGGCTGTATAAATACACATGCATTTGCCTGTGCACTCACAGACCGTCTCCGGGAGAAGGCACGAAACCCTAGTCACAGCGGTTACTCTTGGGGGCGCCGCTGGGGAGAAAGGAAAACTAAATGAGAAGAGGCCACGTTTTCACAGTGAAATTTTTAGCTTGTGTTACCAATTTCAAAAACTTAGGAAAAATAAAGAGTAACAAGTTCCCATACTTCTCGTTGCAATAATAATAATAAATAATATTAAAAATTTTTTTTTCTTTTTGAAACAGGGTCTCACTCTGTTGTCCAGGCTGCAGTGCAGTGGCACGATCATAGCTCACTGCAGCCTCAGGTACTTGGGCTCAAGCGATGCTCCTGCCCCAGTTTCCCAAGTAGCTGGGACTACAGGCAAGTACCACCATGCCAGGCCCCTTAATAAATAACCTTGTTAATAAACATATCGATGGTTTGTTCAACATATTTTTTTAGGCCAGGCGTGGTGGTTCACACCTGTAATCCTAGCACTCTGGGAGGCCGAGGCGGGCAGATCGCTCGAGGTCAGGAGTTCAAAACCAGCCTGAGCAAGAGCGAGAACCTGTCTCTACTAAAAATAGGAAGAAATTAATTGGCTAACTAAAAATATATAGAAAAAATTAGCCTGGCATGGTGGCACATGCCTGTAGTCCCAGTTACTCAGGAGGCTGAGGCAGAAGGATCGCTTGAGCCCAGAAGTTTGAGGTTCCTGTGAACTAGGCTGACGCCACGGCACTCTAGCCCAGGCAACAGAGTGAGACTCTGTCTCAAAAACAAAACAAAACATATGTTTTCACTTGCTTTAGTTGTCAAAGTATAACATATTAATATTAACAAATTTATATTGAGAAATAAGCATATATACATTATTACTGAAGAAACGATTAAGAATCTACATATATGCATGCAACATATAAATGTGTGTAACACAGCAGCTAATGCTGCATGGTAAGCCCTGGTGATGCCTCATTGGTTGCTGCCACCCAAAGCTGACAGTCTGATGGAGGTGATAGAAGAAACCAGATGGTTCTAACACAGGTAGTGGGGCTTTGATGGGGAGATAAGGGAAGTCAGAGAATGACTAGTCACTCTAGACTTTGCATCTTCTCCTGAGCTAGATGTTGGGGTCTACTTAGTTCCAGGCCCGATCTTGGGGTCCAATTGGAACACAGGAAAACCTCGCTGTGTCTTCTGCCAAGTGAAGTGTGGCACCTAGACAACATGTGGAAACCAGGTGTCCATCCTGCAAAGCAAGAGGCACAAAGACAACTGGGTCTTCTCCTTGCAGGGGAGCTATCGAGAGGAAATCTCGGCTTCTGTGGGGACCTGAAGGCTGGGGAGGAAGTGCCCCCCTCCATTTGCCTGGGCTGGCTCAGCAAATTGACATCTCTCCAGGGACCTGGGGGTGGGGGTGATGTCAAGGCCACAGACATATCCGGCTGTCTGCTAGGGGAACCGTGGCTCCCAGACAAAGGTGATGTCCCCGGGGACACACAAACACACCAGCAGGCAGCTTCCACCTCCCTCCCGCTGCTGAGGCAACACGAGGTCTCCTCCAGGTCAGCTGAGGGAAGGGGTCAGAGAACTGGAGGCCTCGACTTCCTGATGGTCTCGGGATGGGGGTGGTCAGGGAAAGAGCTGGCCCTGCCCTCAGGGCCCCCCAAGTAAGGGAGCCATGGAAGAGGAAGGAAATAGGGCCCTTTTCTTGGAGAACTCCCAGGCGAAAGAAATACAGGAGAAGGAAGAGGCTTGAAGCAGTTTCCGCTAATTATAGGGTCACTAACAATAATGGCTAACGCTCACACAGACTATGTGCTGGGTGCCACTCTGTGAATCCTCACAATCCCAGGAGGTGAGTATTATTATTACCATCGTCCCATTTTAAAGAGGAGGAAAACTGAGGCACACAGGAATGGCGGGATTTGAACTAGAGCTACCTGGCTCCTCTCGGCCCAGCAGCCCTGGCTATCTGCCCCCTTTTTAAATTTTTTTTATTTTTTAGAGACAGGGTCTTCACTCTGTAGCCCATGGTGTCATGCAGTGGTGCAATCATAGCTCACTATGACCTTGAACTCCTGTGTTGAAGCTAGTTACAGGCGTGCCCAAATAATTTCTTTTTTTTTTTTTAGAGACAGGGTCTTGCTACATTGTCCAGGCTGGTCTCGAACTCCTAGCTTCAAGTGATCCTCCCGCCTCAGCCTCCCAAATTGTTGGGATTACAGGCATGAGCCACCGCGCCCCGCCTCTCTGCCCTCTTGTTTGTTCTTCTCTGTAATCCAGGTGACAGGAACCGTCTGACTTCTGTTCCCACTCCCACCCCAGATATTGCAAACTCCTCCCAATCAATGAGGCCAGGCCTGTCCTCCATCCTCTCTGGGCTACCACTGTCCTCCCCATCCCTCTGGTTCTCGGCTTTTGGCAGGAGAAACTGCACAGAGAATTGTCTGAGATTGATCCCAACTTTCTCATCATCGCCCCAGCACTGGGGGAAAGGGCCCCAGTCTGCAGAGAAGCTTCCCAGATGCTGATCTTGGCAGGCAGAGGAGAGGCAGCCGCCGCCTCTCGTCAGTGGGCTCGGGGCCCACTTTCAGCTTCAGGGAGGGGGAGGGGAGGTTCCCGGTGGAGTCCAGCCTCTGCCACGTCTGCGCCAAATGCAGTCTTGGCCCTTCATGGCTGGGAAGGGTGAGCTCTCTCTTCCAGCCCAGGGAGGCATGCACAATTAGGAGACAGCGGAACACCAAACAGGCCCATTTCTCAGCAAGCCCCACCCACAGCAGTATAATCATAACAGCTGACACGTGTAGAACATGCCAGTTACTGTCCTAATCGCTTTACAAATATTGAGTCATCATCAATAGCTCAGGGCTGCTCCCTCAGCTAGAGAAAGGATGGACAAACCCCAGCACATCCCCATAATGGTAGACCACTCAGCAATCAGAAAGGAGCTGGTGATATTAGCAGCGCCAATTAAACCTCAAGTTCAAAAGAAACCAAACACAAAAGGCTACATACTGGCCCAGTGCTGTGTCTCACGACTGTAATCCCAGTGTTTTGAAAGGCTGAGGCGGGAGGATCGCTTGAAGCTGGGAGTTTGAGACCAACCTGGGCAACAAAGCAAGACCCTTGTCTCTACAAAAAAATTTCAAAATTAGCCAGGCATGATGGTACACAACCGCACTCCCAGCTACTCTGGAAGCTGAGGAGGGAGAATCCCTTGAAGTCAGGAGTTTGAGATAACAGTGAGCTATGATGACACCACTGCACTCCAGCACTGGCGACAGAGTGAGATCCTATCTTTGAAAAAAAAGAAAAGTGACATACTGTAGGGATTCCATTTCTGTGACCTTCTAGAAAAGGCAAACCTATAGGGATGGTGAATAGATCAGTGGCTGCCAGGACCCGGGGATAGAAGGAAAAGTTGACTCGAAAATGGCATGGAAGAATTTTTTCAGCGATGGAACCAGCCTGTATCTTGATTGTGGTTTTGGTTACATGACTATATGTTTGTTAAAACTTGCACAACTGCTCCCTAAAAAGGGAAGACTTTATTGTACCTAAATTGTATCTAAAAAATATCAATAATTTTTTTTAAAAGCCCTCATAACAGCTTTACATCTGTTACATCTATTTTCCTAATCAGGAAAATAGAAGTATCTCAAACAGAGGAGATTTAATACAGGAGTTGGTTACATGGATGAGAAAACCAAAAGGAAAGAGAGATTACTTAAAAATTTACAAAGCTGGGCACAGTGACCCGCACTTGTAGTCCCAGCTACTCAGGAAGCTGAGGTGGGAGATTGCTTGAGCCCAGGAGTTTGAGGCCAGCCTGGACAACACAGTGAGACCTATTTCTAAAAATCAAAAATAAAGGATATGGCAGATCATGTATAAAAACTTTTTTTTAAATAAAAATTAGGGTGTAGGGAAACTACGTCTGGTGGGAGATGCTGCCAGAGGCAGATGGGGAAACATATCTTGGATTCTCCCATCCTCTTGTCCAACAATCTACCCCCAGTGCCTCTCATTGGCTAAATCTGCGCAAAAGCCAGTAGGCAAGGGACATGTCCTGTGCAGGGGGGAGTCCCTAGCCATGCAGGGAAGGCAGGACAGGGAGTGGATGACATCAGGGTACAGACTCAAGCCTGGCACACAGTGTGTGAGGTAGAGGCAGTTATACCCCCATTTTACAGAAGAGGAAACAGAGTCCCAGAGAGCCGATGTGACCTGCCCAGGCGTTCAAGCCCTGAGGGACATCTGACTCTCTCCCAACACCTGCTGGGAGGGCTGCTTCTGTGCCTTTTTCTACCCCCCCCACCAGCTTTGTGGTTGCTCAGGGAACCGAAGGGAATAAAAATGTCCATGCAAATCAGCACCATCCCTAGGGGAGGGGGGAGGCCCTCAGTGGGCGCCTCCTCCTCGCCCCCCCCCCGCCACTTCTCCCCCTGGGTTGGCAGTTACCCACAAACTGAGCTGAAAACAAACACGCAGCAGATGTCTGGGCAGTTGGTGGGGGAGGGACGTGTGAGGTGTCATTCACTAGTGTGCTAGACCAACCCCCATCAGACCTGCACCTGGCGCCTTCCCTGCACCGCCTATCCCGGGGCTGCCCCCCAATATTCCAGCCCTGACCCCTGGCCTTTGTGAAAACCCTTGTGCCGTGATGTAGGGGGCTAGAAAAGGCCAGATGTTGGGGGGCCATCTAGCATCTGATGTGTGCCCCCTAAATTCCTGTAATACTCATGGCCCGCAAAGATCCCCTCTGGGCTGGAAGGCTGACTCGGGTCCAGCACTCCCAGGGCCAGAGGTCACCTGCAATTGAACCTTTGATCCGCAGGAGAGGGCTGGTTGCATCGACCTTTGACCTCTACCCAGGCTTGGCTCAAATTTTTGAACCTCCCATTGTGGAGGTTTTGAGGTCATTACTTCCTTTTTATTAAGACTCATAATCAATATGCCAGTGAGGGCGCCCTGTGCCAACTGGGGCACAAAGGGAAGGGGATTTTAGAAGCAGTGTCACCTGAGAAGGTAACATCTCGGTAAAGACCTGAAGGATGTGACGGAGTGAAACATACAGATATTTTGGGGAAAGTGGTCCAGGAAGCAGGAACAGCCAGTGCAAGGGCCCTGAGGCTGGAATGTGATCAGTGGCTTCCAGGGAGGAAGCCAGTGTGGCTGAAACCACAGAGTCACGGCAGCGGAGGATGGGAGGGGGTATGAGCAGGTGCCGCAAGGCCTTGTGGGCTGCGGGAGGACTTTGGCTTTGGCTCTAAGTGAAATGGAAGACACTTAGGAGTTCTGAGCAGAGGAGGGACCTGACCTGACTCAGGTGTTTACACAGCCCAGTAGGGGAGGGTTTGTGTGTGTGTCACTCACAGATTAGGAGGCCACAGCTCTGCGGGAGCTCAGGGCTTGCCCAAGGACACCCAGCTAATTAGTGGTACCCCCTGGATTCAAACCACTATCTATGCAACTCCAGTGCCATTGGGTAAATAATCATTTATGGGCATCTTGTGTGCCCAGTGACAGTAGGGGGCCGGAGACCTCAAGACCCAGAAAATAAAGGGAGATCTTTCTCTGTTTTTAGTAATACCTCTGCAACAAAGTGATGAGTGAAGGAATCCATTCAGGAAACATTTATTGAGCACCTACTATGATCCAGGCACTGAATGAATGCTCAGGCGACAGCAGGGAACAAGAACATTCCAGCGTTGGGGGAGTTTATACTCTAATGGGAGAAACAGACAAAGAGCATTACCAAAAAATACCAGAAAACAAAAAACCTCAGGAAATTATAGAGGATGTTAAGACATAAATATTAATGGAAAAAAATTGGTCGTGTGTGGTGGTCCCAGCACTTTGGGAGGTCAAAGCGGGAGGACCACTTGAGGCCAGGAGTTCAAGACAAGCAACATAACAAGACCTCATCTCTACAAAAAATACAAATAAATAAAATAAAATAGCAATCTCCACCCTTGGCCCTTGATGGCATCTCGCTCTTTCACCCAGACTGGAGTACAGTGATACATCATAGATCGCTGCAGCCTTGAACTCCTGGGTTCAAGCAATCTTCCCACCTCATCCTCCCAAGCGGCTGGGACTACAGGTGTGCACCACTGAGCCCAGACTGCTATTTTATTTTATTATTTTTTAAAAATTTTATTTCAGAATATTAGAGGGGTTCAAACATTTTGGTTACATAAATTGCTTTTGTACAGTTTGAGTCAAAGTTATAGGCCGGGTGTGGTGGCTCACGCCTGTAATCCTAGCACTTTGGGAGGCGGAAGTAGGAGGATTGCTCGAGGCCTGGAGTTCTAGACCAGCCTGGGCAACAGCAAAATCCCCATCTGTACTAAAATAAACTTAAAAATTAGCCGCACATGGTGATTTGCGCCTGTAGTCCCAGCTACTACTTAGGAGGCTGAGGCAGGAGGATCACTTGAGCCCAGGAGTTGGAGGCTGCAGTGAGCTATGATAACACCACTGTATTCCAGTCTTGCAGCCTGGGCAGCAGAGGGAGACCCTGTCTCAAAAACAAAAAAGAAAAAAAAAGAAAGAAAGAAAGAAAAGGCTGCTGTGGGCTTGTGGCGCCCCCTGGAGGTAGAGATGGGAGTCTAATAATGAGCGTTTGGATTTCTGGGGTTGATGGGACCAGGGAGGCAACCCAGGATCTGTGGACTCCCAACTGTGCTCTGTCCTTGGAGAGCCCTAGAAGGCCTGAGAGGAGGCAGGAACCTGGCCTAGGGGATGGAGGACACACAGACCTAACCTGAAGGGTTTCAGGACGACATAGCCCTGCCCTGGGGATCTAAGCCAGAAGGCACGATCCGTCAGGCCCAACCCTGCGGGCTTTCTGTGGGCGATAAGGCCCGGCCTTTAAACAAACCAACCATGGAATTGGATGCACAAAACCACCTCCGCACGTCTCGCAGGCCAAATGGGGCGTGGCCGGCCTGGTGGGCGTGACTGACATCAAAAGCTTAACGGTCATTGGCCGTATTCCCTTCAGTGCCCGCCCCAGAACCGCCCAGTTGTAGGCGGGCCAATCTGCCAGATTTAACGTTCATTGGCTGAATAGAGCCTGGGCGATCTCATTGGCTGGATTCTTACACCCGCTCATTGGGGGCGGGACCCAAGGGGGCGAGGCCTACAGGCAATGGGGCTTCTTGCTGTGTGGTCTCGCGTCCCTAAGTGTCGCAGAAGATCCTTAAGCTAGGAGTGAAAACTGGGGTCTGGGGGTTAGTTCTCAAGAAGTGGGGGCACGCTGGGCAAGGCTTCTCCGTCCTCGCTCTTGTACACCCCGCTTTCCAGCGCGGCTTCCGAACGGGGGGGGGCAGCGTCGCGCGTGTGACGTCATCTGCAAGCGCCGCGCGCGGCTGTCGGAGCCGTGACCTCCCGGGGCGTGGGAGGGCACACTGCGATGCTGCGGCTCGTCCGGGCCGGGGCGCGTGCCTGGCTTCGGCCCACGGGCTGCCGGGTGAGGCCAGGGACTGGATGCGGGGTCGCAGGAAGAATGTTGGGAGTCCAGGGATCGCCTCTCACTTTCGCCCGCACCTTACAGGGCCTGACCTCGCTGGCGGATGAGACAGCGCGGCCTGCGGACAATCCGGAGCCGGTGGCGAGCGCGGGTGAGGCTACTCGGGTCACCCTGGGAGGGGCGGCGAGCGGGAAGCCCTAACCTTTAATCTTGACCCCTGACCTCCCCCAGTCGCTCCAGGTCTTCAGGCGCCCGTCCTACGCAAGTGCGAGCGCCCAGTACCAGCTCATCTGAGCCCGGTGCAGGCCTGGATCGAGTCCCTGCAGGGCTACGAGCAGGAGCGCGTGGGCCTGGCCGACCTGCATCCTGACGTTTTCGCCACCGCGCCCAGGTATAAGTGGGGGCTGTAATGGCGAACTGGCAGGAGGATGAGAAGCGGGAATTCAGGATCTTTGAGGAAATGCTGAATTTCTAGAGTCTGTTTCTCCACCTGTCAAGCAGGATGCTTTTCCCTGCTGCAGACCTGTGTGAAGTTGAAGATTGAGAGGTAACATCCTTCAGGGATTAAGGACACGAAACTCTAGAGCTGACAGAGGTCAAATCCTGCCTCCTCTCTTGTGTTTTAGGGTCCCCATCCTGTCAAACCTCAGGAGGCTGATGTGATGATTAACTGACTTAATTCTGGCACATGATAGTTCGATAGAAATGTTGAGTATCGTTACTGTTAACTGATTTTTGCTAAGGGCTGGATAAGGTGACTCATGCCTATAATCCCAGCACTTTGGGAGGTGGAAGTAGGAGGATTACTTGAGGCCAGGAAGGAGTTCCACACCAGCCTGAGCAACTTAGCGAGACCTCCTCTCAAAAGAAATTTAAAAATTAGCCCAGCGTGGTGGTATGTGCCTGTAGTCCCAGCTACCTGGGAGACTGAGAGGGGAGGATTGCTTGAGGCCAGGAGTTTGAGGAAGTTACACTAGTAGGAAAGAAGTAATGGTAGGAAAGAGAAGGAGGAAGGGGCAGCTCTTTCTTTAGAAGGGTGCTCCTCTCAGAGCTACTGTTTGAGCTGACACCTACAGGCTGAGAAGGAACCAGCCAGGGGAAGAGTGTTACAGGCAGAGGGAACAGCAAATGCAAGGGCCCTGAGGCAGGACTCCATCTTGCAGAGAGGCCAGCTTGGCTGGAACTGGTGTGAGATGGGGTCAGAGAGGGGCAGGGACAGATCACATCGGGCCCTGGAGGTCGGAGGAAAGCTGCTGGGTTTTCCAACGGTGGGGTAGGGACCCGTGGGAGGGTTTTAACACAGCGGGTTCCTCATGTCCCCCTCCTCCCCGACAGGCTGGACATCCTGCACCAGGTGGCCATCTGGCAGAAGAACTTCAAGAGAATCGTGAGTGCCCAAGTGGAGCAAGTGGGGGGAAAGAAGGCAGAGGAAGCCCAGTGGTGTGTTTTCTGTGGATTGCTCAGCTCGGGCCTCATCTTCTTTCTCCTGAACCATTCACTGATGAATGGTCAATTTTCAGTTATTATCTGATTCCTCACAAATCAAGGAGTCATGGCTGTAAATGTGTAACTGTGGGCAGTCATCCCAGGAAAAGGGACATTTAACCTCAGGTCTATAGTAGAAGCTAACCAGTTAAAACACAAGACATAATGGGGCCAGGCGTGGTGGCTCATGCCTGTAATCCTAGCACTCTGGAGGCAGAGGCGGGCGGATCACTTGAGGTCAGGAGTCTGAGACCAGCCTGAGCAAGAGTGAGACCCCTGTCTCTACTAAAAATATAGAAAAAAAAAATTAGCCAGGTGTGGTGGCGCATGCCTATAGTCCTAGCTACTTGAGAGTCTAAGGCAGGAGGATCGCTTGAGCCCAGGAGTTTGAGCCTGCAGTGCGCTATGATGACACCACTGCACTCCAGCCTTGGCAACAAAGGGAGAATCTGTCTCTTAAAAAAAAAATTCTCTAAAAAATACTGAACACCTCCTGTGTGCCGGCAGCAGAGCTCATGCCTTAGGGCAGGGGACTCTGATTCCTCGATCCTCCCTGACTGCCCGCAAATGCTCTGTGCTTGTCCAAAGAGAGTTGCCCCTCATGGTGCCTCCTGCATGGCTCTCCGGTGGCAGGACTGGTCTGCCCAGCTCTTGGCTGTACTCCTGGGCCTGACACTTTTCAGCTGCAGCCACACCTGCCTTGCAAACCTGACCCCGTCCTTGCTTTGCACCTGCAGAGCTATGCCAAGACCAAGACTCGGGCCGAGGTGCGGGGCGGTGGCAGGAAGCCCTGGCCGCAGAAGCGCACCGGGCGGGCCCGGCACGGCAGCATCCGCTCCCCGATCTGGCGAGGAGGTGAGTTAGGGGCTGCTGGGTGAGGACAGTGCCTGAGTTGGGTGTTTTTTCACACACAGCTGCCCACATCTGGCGTGGTATCGTTTCAGCCCCATTAACTCCTACCTTACCTTCAGGGGTCTGGGCCATGCCTCCTCCAGGAGGCCCTCCCCTGGGTACTACCAACCCTCCACACCCCCCCGGGCTGCCCTGATTCCTTCTGCAGTCGAGCCCTGTCTGCTCTGCCAGAGTGTCAGCTGCACTCAGGCAGGGACCATGTCCGTCTCATTCTCTGCTGCACTCCTAGGGCCTGGGTGAAGGTGGATACCCCAGCAGATGGTACTGGCCAGGGCGTCTCTCTGGCCGCTAGCGTCCCCCAGATCACACTCTGCTAGCTCCTTTGCAGGTCATGCCTGACACTTGCTTCCCCTCCAGACCTGGGAGTTTTAACCTCCTGGTAATTGCGGCATTAACAGCTCGTGCTGTGGTTGAGCTCCACTTCCGTTCTGCTTTGTGCCCTCTGTGCTGTAACTCCCGTGTCCTATGAGATGGGAACGTCTGATATCAGGGTTTGCCAGCTGTGGAAACAGGCCCAGAGAAGTGAAGTCACAGGTCCCAGGCTGTCCCTAATCCACACACACACCTCTGTCCCCACAGGAGGCGTCGCCCACGGCCCCCGGGGTCCCACGAGTTACTACTACATGCTACCCATGAAGCTGCGGGTGCAGGGCCTCAAGGTGGCGCTGACCATCAAGCTGGCCCAGGTAGAGCCTGGGCGGCTGCTGGGGGAAGGGCAGGCGCTCTGGACCCGCGGCTCAGATGGTCCCTTCCTCCCACCAGGATGACCTGCACATCGTGGACTCCCTGGAGCTGCCGACTGCGGACCCCCAGTACCTGACGGAGCTGGCCCGATACCGCCGCTGGGGGGACTCCGTGCTCCTCGTGGACTTGTGAGGGGGCGGGGCAGGGCTGGGGCAGGGCAGCCTGAGCTCGGCCCTCAGCAGGGCTCACCTCCGGCCTCTCTCACAGAGCACACGAGGAGATGCCGCAAAACATCGTGGAGGCCACCTCCAGGCTCAAGACCTTCAACCTGATCCCAGCTGTGGGTGAGTGAAGGGCTCAGCCCACCTCCCCGGCCCCTGGAGCATGCACGTGCGGCCCCGCTGTTAGAATCACAGCCCTTGCTGGCTGGTGGTTCAGGCCTGTACTCCCGGCACTCTGGGAGGCTGAGGCAGGAGGATCACTTGAGGCCAGGAGTTTAAGACCAGCCTGGGCAACATCGCAAGACCCAATCTCTACAAAAAATAAGAAAATTAGGCTGGGCATGGTGGTACATACCTGTAATCCTAGTACTCTGGGAGGCCGAGGCGGGAGGATCGATTGAACCTGAGCAAGATTGAGACCCGGTCTCTACTAAAAATAGAAAGAAATTAATTGGACAACTAAAAATACATAGAAAAAATTAGCCGGGCATGGTGGCCGTGCCTGTAGTCCCAGCTACTCAGGAGGCTGAGGCAGAAGGATCGCTTGAGCCTGGGAGTTTGAGGTTGCTGTGAGCTATGATGTCAGCACTGCACTCTAGACTGGCCGACACAGCAAGACCCTGTCTCAAAAAGAAACAAATGACAATCTTGCTTCTGCCACTTGGGGACTGAGTGGTCTTGGGCAGTCACCACCCTCCCCCGCTGACCCGCAGCCTGCCAAGAACAATAACCTTTCTTAAAAGCACTTAGGTTCCCTCTGTCAAAGCCGCAGTCTATTCCCTCTACAGCCACCAGAGGGCGCCTGTGAGTACCTGAGTCAAGGCCGACCCTCTGCCCACAGCCCTCCCTGGCGCCCGCCTCCCTCCCTCCTGCTAAAAGCCCAAGCCCTCCCTGCGGCCCACCAGGCCCTGCACGACCTGCCCCGTCCCCTGCCTCCCCATCCCCTCCCCTCCCCTGCCCTGCGGCCCTCCCACTGGATGGTGAGCTGGGAGTCACAGCCAAGTGCAGGAGACTCTGTCGGTAGCTGATGGGCTGAGGACAGTTCCTTGCCAGGGTTTGGGCCCAGGCTGCGGGCTCACTAACTGAGGCTAGACCACTGAACGGGGGGCAGAGTGTGCCCCTGAGGGAGGGAGCAGGGTTCCAGATGGGGACAGGGGCAGCTGGGTGCTGACTGCCCCCCACGCCACCCCCAGGCCTGAACGTGCACAGCATGCTCAAGCACCAGACCCTGGTCCTCACGCTGCCCACTGTCGCCTTCCTGGAGGACAAGCTGCTCTGGCAGGACTCACGCTACACGGCCCTCTACCCCTTCCGCCTGCCCTACCGCGACCTTCCGTGACGGCCGCCCTTTGCCTGGCACGCTTGGGAGCCTCACGCCCGCCCTGCAAGAGAGGCGCTGCCCGCACCCCAGTCCCAGTGAGGAATCTGAGGCCACATGGCGGCCATGCAGACATCACCGCCAGGATGGGACAGCTCTGCAGAGAGCCCACGCGGGCACCTGCCTCAACTCTCTCTCTGTCTCTCTCTTTTTTTTTTTAAATAAATTTTATTTTATAATCAAAGATTCAGGATAGAGAAGCACTTGTCATTTTTCATAATTCCATTTGGCATGTTGGGCGCCTTCCCTGGTCTGGGCACTGCTGAGCTCCTCTCTCCTCCCAAGGGGCCCAAAGTCTTGTTTAAAGGCAACCTCAGTGCCAGGAACGGTGGCCCACGCCTGTCATCCTAGCACTTTGGGAGGCTGAGACGGGAGGCTGGCTTGAGGTCAGGAGTTCGAGAGCAGCCTGAGCAAGAGCGAGACCTGTGATGATGCCAATACACTCTCGCCAGGGTGACAGAGCAAGACTGTGTCTCCAGAAAAATAAAAAATAAAGGCAACCTCAGAGCCAGGAGTTCAAGACCAGCCTGGGCAGCATGGTGAGACCCCATCCCTACAAAAAATAAGAAAATTAGCCGGGTGTGGTGGCGCGTGCCTGTAGTCTCACCTACTCAGGAGGCTGAGGCAGGAGGATCTCCTGAGCCCAGGAGTTCAAGGCTGCAGTGAGCTATGATTGTGCCACTGCACTCGCTGCAGCCTGGGTAGTAGAGCGAGACCCTGTCTCTAAAAACAAACAAAAAAACAACCTCAGTGGTGTTTATGGAAATTTCAAGAATCCGCTTACCCCTGGTGTGTCAGACTGGGAGCTCACAAAGTTATGTGGGCACGGCCCCGTCCTGAGTACAGCCACGGGCACTCATCCCTGAGTCAGGGCCGACAGGCTAATGTGTTAAGATCCTCCAGTCCAAGAGCGTGGGTCGCATTGCACAAGTAGATGTCACATACAAACGAGTTTTCGTCACCATTTCCCCTAGGCACAAAGTCAGAAAAGCAAACATCTCACAGTAAATGAGCAGCAGGTAAAAATACGTTTTTAAAAACACCAAACCAGTATCCCAATTCTTGAGTCTCCCAGAGTCAGCCAGAACTGTCCTCCACGTGCAATTCCACCGCCCTGCCCTGTCTGCTGGGCCACCCCAGGCCGAAAACATCTCTGGAATGCCTCTCCTGGGGTTGCCTTCAGGACACTCTGTTTTTGTTTTTGTTTTTCTTTTTGGGGGCTGTGTGTGAGGAGGGTGGTTCAGTTTCCTTTTTTTTTTTTTTTTGAGACAAGTCTCACTCTGTCACCCTGGGTAGCTCACTGCAACCTCAAACTCCTGGGCTCAAGCAATCCTCCTGCCTCAGCCTCCCGAGTAGCTGGGACTGCAGGTGCACACCACTGCACCTGGCTAATTTTTCTATTTTTAGTAGAGACGGGGTCTCGCTGTTGCTCAGGCTGGTCTCAAACTCCTGGGCTCAAGTGATCCTCCTGCCTCAGTCTCCTGAGTACCTAGGACCACAGGTGTGCGCCAACCTGCCTCGCCCTTAAGTGCACCAGATTTGACTAAGTGAAACAGAAAAAGCGGTTGGAACCAGTTAAAGGGGTACCAAGGCTGGGCGGGAAATGCCACCTCTCAACTGTGCCTCTCACCACCCCGTGGGGACACCAAGACCTAGAGTAAGGAACAAACTGCATAGTTGTAGCCAGAAGTACAAATGGGGTTCAGTCTACATCACAGGGTGGAGACTAACCGCTGCCCATATGGATTTCAAAAGAAATGGGACACAGGCTGTTCCCCCGCGGTGAAATCCCTCAGCCAGATCCAGGGTGGAAAAAGGCATCAGAAAAAATGATACTATGTCTACAGTGTGCTTTAAAATAATTGGGGCAGGAGGGCGCATCGGTAGTCCCAGTGACTTGGGAGACTGAGGCAGGAGGATCGCTTGAGCCCAGGGGTTTGAGGCTGCAGTGAGCTATGATGACGCCTCTGCACTCTAGCCTGGGCAGTGCTGCAAGATCCTGTCTCTAAATGAATGAGTGAATGAATTTTTTTTTTTTTATGTTTTTTTGAGACAGAGTCTCACTCTGTTGCCCGGCCTAGAGTGCCGTGGCGTCAGCCTGGCTCACAGCAACTTCAAACTCCTGGACTCAAGCGATCCTTCTGCCTCAGCCTCCTGAGTAGCTGGGACTACAGGCACGCGCCACCATGCCCGGCTAATTTTTCATATATATATTTAGTTGTCCAATTAATGTCTTTCTATTATTAGTAGAGACGGGGTCTCGCTCTTGCTCAGGCTGGTTTCGAACTCCTGACCTTGAGCGATCCGCCCGCCTCGGCCTCCCAGAGTGCTAGGATTACTGGCGTGAGCCACCGCGCCCAGCCTGAGTGAATGAATTTTTAAAATCCAAGATGAAAATGTAAGTAGGGCTGGTTCCGTCTGAGGGCTCCGAGGGAGGATTTGTTTCGGGTCTCTCTCCTGGCTTCTTGTGGTTTGCTGACAATCTTTGGTGTTCCTTGGCTTGTAGAAGCATCACCCCAATCTCTGCGTTCATCTTCATGTGGCACTATCCCTGTGCATCCAGATTTGCTCTTTTTGTACGGACACCAATCATGTCAGCTCAGAATCCACCTGACCTGGCCTCATCTTCTTTTTTTTTTTTTTTTGAGATATGGTCTTGCAGTGTTGCCCTGGCTAGAGTGCAGTGACACAGAAACAGCTCACTGCAACCTCCAATTCTTGGGCTCAAGCGATCCTCCTGCCTCAGCCTCCCGAGTAGCTGGGACTATAGGAGCCCGCCAATATGCCCAGCTAATTTTTTTTATGTTTTGTAGAGATGGGGTCTCACTATGCTGCCCAGGCTGCTCTCGAGCTCCTGGCTTCAAGCGATCCTTCCACCTCAGTCCTCCCAAAATGCCGGAATTACAGGCGAGAGCCACATCAATCTGCCACAAAGCTGTGGGGTTTTTTTTTTGTTGTTTGTTTGTTTGTTTGTTTTTGAGACAGAGTCTCACTTTGTTGCCCGGGCTAGAGTGTCGTGGCATCAGCCTAGCTCACAACAGCCTCAAACTCCAGGGCTCAAACGATCCTTCTGCCTCAGCCTGCCGAGTAGCTGGGACTACAGGCGTGCGCCGCCATGCCCAGCTATTTTTTCTATATATTTTTAGTTGGCCACTTAATTGCTTTCTATTTTTAGTAGAAACGGGGCCTTGCTCTTGCTCAGGCTGGTCTTGAACTCCTGACCTTGAGCGATCCTCCCCTCCTTGGCCTCCCAGAGCGCTAGGATTATGGGCATGAGCCACCGTGCCCGGCCCCAAGTTGTGTTTTGAACAAAATGTGAACGTCCTGAATTTTTGCTCTACACCCTGGGGCTGTTAGAAGGAATTGTGACCCCGGCATAAATAAGGTCTATGGAAACCTCATGTGCACCCTTTGAGATATGCGATATCATCCCTTTCTACAGCTCAGGCCATTAAGGCACAACCAGGGGAGTGTGTCACCTAGCAATGGGCTCACTGCTTGATGCACGTAGACGCCAATACCATGGCACCTGCTTCTGAGAAAAGAAAAACTTCATCTCGAGTCAACTGACAAGGAGACAGGCGGCCACTCTCAAATCCTTCTCCCCGATCTGGGGGTAGTCAGGCTCTCATGGCGTTTCTAACTAGTCTCAATTGAATGCCAATGTGTTACCAATTAGGAGGTGGCAGCTTTCTTCCATTGCGCATGCCCGGGCCACATGACTCACAGTCCTGTCTCTGTGCCATCTGTAACAACTTAAGCAATTGTTAATCAGTTTCAGCTGGTCCCGCAGTTCCGCGTGGCTTGCTCAAGGTCACGCCTCGTAGCAGATGCTCTCAGCGATCGGGTCGTGTGTGCCCTCCGCTGCCCACTGCTGCGGGTTCCTGCTGGAGTTGCCTGCTGGAAGGTGAGATATGCTGGGAAACCACAACGAGCCAGCCCTTCACACCCACTAGGCTGGTAAGAATAATGATAATAAAAGGGAAGTGTCGGCAAGGATGCAGAAAAATAGGAACCGTTGGACCTTTGTCCATTGCTGATGGGAATGTGAAAACAGTCTGGCGGGTCCTCAAGAACTTAATCATAAAATTACCACACGACCCGGCACTTGCGCTCCTAGGTCTACACCCCAGAGAATAGAAAACTTGTTTGCTGAAAATTTGTACGTGAATGTTCACAGCAGGATGATTCATAACACCGAGAAGTGTGGCTCACACCTGTGATCCCAGCCCTCTGGGAGGCCAAGGCGGGAAGATCGCTTGAGGCCAGGAGTTTGAGACTAGCCTGAGCAAGAGTGAGACCCGAGACCTGTCTCTACAAAAAATAGAAAAATTAGCCGAGTGTGGAGGCTCATGCCTGTAATGCCAGCAATATGGGAGGTCAAGGTGGGAGGATCGCTGGAGGCCAGGAGTTTGAGACCAGGCTGGACAACGTGGTGAGACCCTATCTCTAAAAAAAAATGCACAGCCCTCACCCAATAAAGGACAGGTTTGATGTAGAGTGTAGGCATCTTCCACAGCTCTCCAGTGGGACCAAGTCCCAGCTGTCCCCAAAATGGCAACCCACTAAGGCTCACCTCTCCTGGCTGCCTTGCCTTGCCTTCCTTGGCTACCCACTGCCCCACCAAGCCCTGGCATCACCTGCACTCCCACCCTTGTCTCAGTGTCTGCTTTTGGGGGAGCTTAAACTAAAACAACTGGCAAGTAACAGAGCCTGGATAGGAACCCCAGCCTAGGTGGAGCTCTCAGGACGCTTGGTAAAAGCAGTGGGAAGGGAATTCTAGGCTTGAGGAACAGCATGTGCAGAATACTCAGAGACAAGACAAGTTCATTCATTCTACAAATATGTATTGATCACGCCTATTAGAGCCGGATATTGATTCAGGGACTGGGGCTGGCAGGCTCCCTGCTCTTCCAGAGCTCACAGAAATGGAGGTGACAGCCATTCAAATACATCAAAAGAATTTTCAGCAAGTGACAGTTCAGTAGCGCAAGTGACAGGGAGTGACCAGGGTGTGGCTTGGATAGAGTGGGAAGGCATTCATTTAAGAGGAGGCTCAGGCCACAAGAAAGGAGGAGCTGGCCCTGCCGGGGATGAGGAGAACAGCATTCCAGGCTGAGGGAACTGCACGGTGGCCACGCCAGAGCTCAGAGTGTCGGGAAAGAAGGCGCAGTGCCGTGGAGCGGGCCGTGGATGCTTGGGCCCTGGGTCCGTACCCTCTGGTCTGCAGCGGGCCCAATCCTTGGCCTGCCCGAGACTGCCTGGCAACCGAGAGGAAGCCCTGCCCTTCCTGCAGACTGCGGCAAAGGGCTGGGGAACCTCTGCTTCCCTTTCTACTTCCCAGGGAGTGAAAGACTGGGAAGTGGGTGCTCCCCGTGCCAACCCGCCCCCTTCCCATCCCAGCCCCATCTCAGGAAATGTCCCTCCATCCTCACGGGGGCCCAGCCCAGACCAAGGAGTCATCCCTCGTGTCCCAGCATGGCTAGTTGGCCCAGCCGCCAAAACCAATGCCCAATGCAAGGGCTTCTCCAAGGCCACTACCACGTCCAGGTCCCATCATTGCTCACCTGGACCAGAGCAGTCTCCTCCTCCCCTGTCTTCTGGCTGCAGCTTCTGCGCCTGTGGACACCTAAGTCACATCAGGTCCCTCCTCTGCTCAGAACCCTCTATGGCTCCCACCTCACTGGGAGTAAAAGCCAAAGTCTTCCCCAGGTGACAAGCACCTGCACAATCTGCTTGGTCACCTCCCCTCCCTTCTGTCCTCCGATCCTCTCCTTTGCTCACCCTGCTCCGGCCACACCGGCCCCCTGGCAGTTCCTACCTCGGGGTCTTTGCACTTTCTCGGTGCCCTCTGCTTGGTACATCCTTCCTCATCTCCTTCTGATCTTTGCGCAAATGTCACCTCACTAAGTCTTTCCAGAATACTCTATTCTAAAGGGTTATTGGGTCAGGCACGATCACTCACACCTGTAATCCGAACACTTTGGGAGACCGAGGTGGGAGGACCACTTGAGGCCAGGAATTCAAGATCAGCTTGGGCAGCATTGTGAGACCCCATCTCTATAAAAAAATTTTAAAAAACTAGCCAGGCATGGTGGCGCATGCCTGTAGTCCCAGCTATTCTGGAGGCTGAGGCAAGAGGCTTGCTGGAGCCCAGGAGTTGGAGGCTGCAGTGAGCTATGATGACGCCACTGCGCTCCAGCCTGGGCAACAGAGCAAGACCCTGTCTCAAAAAGGAAAAGAAATAAAACTCAGGAAAGAAGGGTTGTTCATTGGTCTTTCTCAGGGCAGCAGCGGAGACTACGGACACCTCCCCGGGAGCAGGAGCTGACCTACCCCCTCCTCTTACACTTTGCCTTGCAACTGATAAAGGCCATTTCTACTGTAAAAAAAAAAAAAAGTTTGTTTATTCAAACCCTCTCATTTCATAATCCCCTTCTCTGCTCTATTTTTTCTCCTTAGCACTAATCACAAACACTCTGTATTTTGTTTCTTGTCTGTCACCCCTACTAAGACGACCCCTAAACGATGGCAAGGACTTTTGTCTATTTTGTTCATTGCTGTGTCCCCAGAACCTGGAAGGATGCCTGGCACATAGTAGGTACTTAATAAATACTCCGCCTTTCTTTTTGTGGCTGCAAGTGGCACTTCGGCCGCGCGGGGGAGCTCGCCGTCCGTGCACCTCGGGCGGGAGCCACAGACACGGGTCAGACCAGCCGGGAAAAAATCGCTCGAAAATAACCAGGCGGGACATCCCCGTTCCACTCTGTGATTTTTGCCCAGGCCGTTCCGGGGCGGGAATTCAGCCCCTCTGGCCACCCCCCCCCCGAGAAAAAGATCCCCGTGGAAATTCCTTAGGAATGACCAGGGCGGGGGAGGGACGCGTATCTGGACGGCGGGTGACTCTCGGCCCCCTTCCCCGGGAGGAAGGGCCCGCGCGCCCCCAGGACCCTTCCTGTCCCCTTCTGGGGCGCGACCTCCCTGGCCTCTCGGAGGTCTCCATGGCGACGCCAAACGCTCCCCATAACAGGAAGCCTTAGGCGGCGCGGCTCGGTGCTCGCTGCTCAGAGTCCCCAGTTTCAAGGCAGGGGATGACGAATCCTGAGGTCACACGCTCCGGCGGTGGCCAAACCCCCTCACAGATTCAGTGCAGCCCCCGGAGTCGGAGTTTCGGGTGCCGGGCGTTCGAGCGCCCCCCCTCCCCTTCGTCGTCCAGGTCTGAGCTGCTGCCTCAGTTTCCCCGCAAAGCTTGAGACACCAGCAGAGGAGGCTCGGCGCATCAGGACCACGTGGCTTCCTTCCTTTTTCTGGGAGTTGTAAAGACGCCCCCGCCGACAAGGCCAAAAGGGGAAGCGAGGAGACTGCGGGGGTGGGAGCACCCATGGGTGGCAGGGGGAAGAACGCTGATTCCCCCGGACGTGATGCGGCCGCGCATCCTCGCTCCCACGGCTCCCGGGCGCCAAGACGGTGCCTGGGCCTGCTCTGGCTCTTCTGGGGAAATCTGTGTCAGCTGGGCGGGGACATGCCCCTTGGAGGGAGCCCCAGGAGGATTCCTGGGCCCCCTACCCAAGTGAGGGGCTCATCCCCTTGATTAAAGAGGCCCGCGTGAGCTGGGGAGTGAAAGCTTGAGTTTGGATCGCTGCTCAGCTCGGAGCCTGAGTTTACCACTCTGTGAAATGGGCACAATGACAGTCCCTCCTAGTCCAGGGTATTGGGCAGTATTCAATAAAGCGCCTATTGAAGTGTAAACAGCGAGTCAAGCTCAGCCCAGCCCAGGGATGGGACGCGTGGGGGTCCGGGACAGCCCCCGGGGTTGCTGTCCCGCTGCTGCGGCCACAGCCGCCCCATTGCTTCAGTTGGGAAATTCCGAGGGCGCCCAAGCGGTGGGCGAAGGAGGATGACCGGGCTCGGGCCAGGCACACTTTGGTCCGGAAAGGCCCTCGTTCCGGAGGGGAAGGCTCGAGATTTCCGGGAAAGCAGCCCCGCCCCTCTGCCCCCTTGGCCAAAGACTATAAACGGACCCGCGCGCTCCTCCGCGCCCCAGTCGCGCCGCGCACATCTGCCTTTCAGTACTGTCACCCTGGCCCTGCCTTGGCCCGCTATGGCTCCCGGTGATGCCCTGCCTGCCCTGCCTGCGCTCCTGGCCCTGCTCGGGGCTCTGCTCCCAGGTGAGTCTGGGCTGGGGTCGGCGCCCTGGGCGCCACGGGAGGCCCAGCTCCCGGGAGTACCTGTTTAGGGGGAGGCGGGGCTAGAGCTAGCGACTGGAATCCAATCACCAGCCCACCGGCCGAGGGTTCAAATCCTCCACCTGTGGGCTCAGGCTATAGGTTGCACCTTCTTGAGCCTCAGTTTTCCCAGCTGTAAAATGGGGAACGTGATAGCGGCCACCTGGCAGCGTTTCGTGTCGTAGCCCAGCACAGCACCTGGCTCCAGGACGCCATCTTATGGTTTAGGGACTTACCCTCCCTCCCCTCCAAGCCTAGCAGGCTGGAGGACACCCCCACCCCAAGACATGTTCTGTTCCTCATCCTCTGTCTCTGGGGAAGTCCTGGGCGGCTTCTGCTCGGGGGAATTCCAGAGCTGACTTACCCCGGGGCCAAGAGCTGAGGACGCCCCAGCACTCCCCTCCCCCGGCGCCAGCCCAGCTAGGGAAGCAGGACAGAGGGTCGCTAGAGGTGGTCAGTTTGGGGAAGCAGGACAGGGGAACTGACACCTTAGTTAACAGCTCTACAAAGGCTTCTAATCCGGACTGCGATGCGGACTCCACTGCTATCCACTGCTTTCTACCCTATTTATCGCCCCTCTCTCGGCCTCACCGTTTCCCTCTGTGAAATGGGAATGATTTCCAGAATCCCCCTTGGAGAATTTACAGAGCCAATGTTCTCACACACCTCCACCGCAGATAGAACACCCCCGGTAGAGCGGAATCTTTGAGGGGAAGGCTAGGAGGCCTGGGCTCAGATAGACTTTTTTTCAGCTTTGGAGGCACCAGAGTCTGACAGATCTAATCAGAACAAGCCCCTTCTTTCTTCCCTGTGCTTATGTGCAAGGTAGCCACTTGCTACCTGCCCTGTGCTGAGTTCCTGGCATTGGCAGGAGGTGCGGTGACTATAGTTGCCCATTATACAGATGGGAAGTTAAGGCCTAGCGAGGGGAAAATATTTGTCCGAGGGAATGAGGAGCCAGAATGATTCCTGGAGGGCTGGGCCCCTCCACCCGGCCTCTTGGGAGGGAGGAGGGCTCTGACTTCATGTTTTTGTTTGTGTTTTGAGTGGGTCTTTTCTGTGTGTGTTGGATCTCACTCCTTCACCCAGGCTGGACTGCAGTGGTGCAATCATAGCTCACTGCAGCCTCCAACTCCTGGGCTCAAGCGATCCTCTCGCCTCCTGAGTATCTGGCACTACAGGTGTGTGCCACCACGCCTGGCTAATTTTTAATTTAAAACAAAGATTTTTGAAAATATTTTTGTAGAGATGGAGTCTTGCTATGTGGCCCAGGCTGGTCTGGAACTGCTTGCTGGCCTCAAGCGATCCTCCCGCTTTGGCCTCCCAAAGTGCTGGGATTGCAGGCGTGAGCCACCAGGCCTGGCCTGACTTCACGTTAAAACTGATTCTGCTAAAAACCTTCCACAGGCTCCCTATTGCCCTCAGAATAAAGAAAACACATTTAGCGTGGACTACAGTTCCCACGTGACCTTTCCAAACTCTGCAGCCGCCCTGTCCCAGGCAGGACCTTTGCACCTGCTGTTCCTTTTGCCTGGCATCCACTTCCCTTTCCTCTGGTTCCCCAGGCCTTTCTCGCCACTCAGATCTCTCAGATCTCGGCTGAGACCTCACCCTGCCCCCAGGCACTCTCGGTTCTATCACCCTGTCTTGCTTTCGTCAAATCTCACATTAACATCAGGTCTTAATTATCTTGTTTGTTCATGAAATGCTTCCACCTCCCGCACGGAAGGCAGAGACGTTTGTCTGGTTCCAGCCTGTGTCCCCAGCCCCCAGCACAGGCTGGGCACACTGTCACGTTATGTTGATGAAGCTGATTTGTAACGCCTGTCCCCCCTCCTCTCCTTTTTGTCCCAGGACCTGGAGGTGCGCAGACGTCGGTATTCCCCGGAGAGGCCACTGTGCCGCGAGGAGGCTCCGTGCGAGTCAACTGCAGTTCCTCCTGTGACCAGCAGGCCTCCCTAGGCCTGGAGACCGACCTGGCTAAGACAGAGGTGGCCGGTGGAAACAACTGGAAGGTCTACGAGCTGAGCGACGTGCACAAAGACAACAATCTGATATGCTTCTCGGTTTGCCGCGGCGAGCAGACGATGGCCCGAGCCTCCCTAACCGTGTACTGTGAGTGGCGGGCCCGGGGGCTGGGCCAGGCGGGCTGGGTAGGGGGGACCCGCAGGGCCAACTCCAGCAGGCTGGGAGAGTCTCTGTCGCCTGGTGGCGGCGCCAGGGAGGGGCTCACTGAAGAGCATGTGGGCACATCCTTGGAAAGTCCAGTTGTCATTTGGAAGTCCCTCGGTGAACCTCTGTGCATGCAGTTAGAGCATCGGCAGAAATTTAGCACATTTGAGAACACCAGCTCTCTGCGCCTCTTTCTTTAAACACATGACAAGGCCCTGGTAACGACACTTTAAAAAAAGATACAGATTAAGCCGGCGCCTGTGTTCCCAGGAGCCTGAGCTGGGAGCATGGCTTGAGTCCAGGAGTTCAAATCCAGCCTCGGCAACATCGTGAGACCCCATCTCTATTTAAAAAAAAAAATGCAAATAAAAACTAGCCCTGAGATGGCATTTTTTTGCATATTGGCAATGATCAACAGAATTGATAGCAACTGTCTTGGCCAAGCTGAGGGGACTTGGGCAGTCCTAGGACCGTGCTACGTGAGGCCCTGCCCATGAGGGAACTGATGGGGGCTTGGGGTTATTCACTGCAGCTGTTTGGGGGTTTGTTTTGGTTTTTGGAGAGAGGGTCTTGCTCTGTTGCCTGGGCATAGGGCAGTGGCACGATCAGAGCTCGCTGCAACCTTGAACTCCTGGGCTCAAGTGACCTTTGTAGACCTTTGACTACAGCTTTGTTTGAAGGGCAAACGTTTGCAAACCGCTCCAACGTGGAGGGCCAGGGAGAGAAACGGTGGTTTGGCCAGACCAAGGAATAGTATGCAACTGTGCAAAAGAGTGAGTGAGCTCCAAGGTGTGCTATAAAGTTGCAAAGAAAGACAGTTATGCAGAATATGTGTGGCATGCCGCTCTCAAGTTAGGGAGCGGCCAGGGGGAAGGAGGGAGTGGTTGTATTTATGCAAAAAAGAGCCTTAAAAGGACATTCAAGAAATGACAATATTAATTGGCTGGGAGGAGAGAGGCTCTGGGAGAGGGCTGGGAGTGCAGAATTCCCTCTGTTGCGCCCTTTCCTGCATTGGGATTTTGAACGGTGAGAATGACCGTTTTTTTGCCGATTTGACCGATTTTTTGCCAAGGCAAAAAAAGATTAAATAAATATAATCCAAAGGAAAATGAAACGAAAGAAAAAACAAGAAAGGAAAACGGAAGAGAACTGGCCAAGTGGCTTTGGAATCAGCCTTGGGTTCCAAGTCCCAGCATGCCCCTTCATAGCTGGGTGACCCGGGGGGACATGGCTTCTTGCTTTCCTCTGCTGTCATGTGCAGCGTCCTCCGAGGGGAGTAATGAGTCAGTGAGGCAGAAAGGACAACCCGCCGTCACGATGCTGGGGCAAAGGCAGCCTTTGGGCAAATACCAGCTTTGCTTCTGATCTGGAGGATGTTTTTGAGCAGCTGCTGGCCACGGCCCTCCCAAGTGAGGAAGTCCCCAAACATTCCCGGTGACCTCTGAAACCCGGGGGACACCTCTTTGCAGGACTGTCTGCATCTCCGCCCGGCGTTCCAGCTTCGAGGCCTGGCTCTGCCACATTTCTCCCTCTGCGACCATGGGTGTCCCACACAGTAGCAAGGGGGTGAAAGGTGAGGGCCTAAGGGTCACCTAGGAGACACTGACTCTAGCTTGGTCTTGCCTCACCCCTGGTGTCAACAGGACGAAGCCTACCTGGATAGCTGAGCTTTCTCCAGAAAGGTTAGAGATATCATTCCCAGAGGAGGTGACCACTAGTTTGGCTTTGAAGGATGTGTAGGAGTTCGTAAAGACAGGCATTCGATAGCAGAAGGCTGGACTTACAGAAACCAGAGAGGCGTTGGCTGCAGGCCTTATCCATGCTGCCCATGTTGTGGAAAGTAACTGTATCCAAGAAGAGAGAGGAACACAAATATTTGAAGAGTGGAATGACCAGGATTTCGTAAGGGACTTTAGATTAGAGTCAAGGACAGGTAGGGGCAGGACAGACTCCCTGCCCCCAGTTCCTGGCCCTCCAGGCGGGGAGCTGGGCTCAGGCAGTTGCTAAGTTTCCTTTGGGGGTTGGCAACACCTTGAGTTCTGCACCTTAAAGTTTATAGCAGGTGGTTAGAGGTAAGAACTGATGCCTTAGGGTTTTCTTGACCTTAGTATACTTTTTAACAGATTTTTTTTTTTTTTTTGGAGACACAGTCTTCCTCTGTCCCTGGGGCTAGAGTGCAGTGGTGACATCATAGCTCACCGCAATCTCAAACTCTCGGCCTCTAGCAATCCTCCCACCTTGGCCTCCCAGAGTGCTGGGATTACAGGCCTGAGCCAACGAGCCCAGCCAAGAAGCATCTTTTAAAAACAATGTCTTATGGACTGGACTGCTGAAATTTATTAGATTTATTTGACCAGACTCCTGGTGATAGACTTTGAAGTTCTTTTCCACTTTGCACTCTAAGATGCTGCTGTAGGCCAGACGTCGTGGCTCAGGCCTGTAGTCCCAGCACTTTGGGAGGCTGAGGCAGGAGGATCGCTTGAGCCCAGGAGTTGGAGGTTGCAGTGAGCTATGATGTGGCCACTGCACTCCAGCCTGGGTGACAGAGCAGAGTGAGACCCTGTCTCTGAAAACAAAACAAAACAAAACAAAAGAGGAAGAAGAAGAAGAAAGAAAGAGAGGGAAAGAGAGAGAGAAAGAAAGGAAGGAACAAAGGAAAAAAAGAAAAAGAAAGCAAGAAACTGCTGCCGTGAATAATGAATTTTTTGGTCCTGGTCACAAACACTTGGAATTTTCTCATCAGTTTCCCCAAAGCTCTTGACATTCCTGTCTGCTTAGGTAGAAGGGTGTGTTTTGGGGCGGCAGTGAAGTGAAGTGTAGAGCTTCCTGGCAGGTGTGACCTGTGTTCCGGGGAAGGTGTGACTGTCTGTGGCCCGGCAGTGCGGTCCAGCTCACAGGGACACGCCCCACTGTTTCCCTGCAGGGTGCCCGGATCAGGTGGAGCTGGCGCCCCTGCCCTCCTGGCAGCCCGTTGGAGAGAACCTCATCCTGCACTGCCAGGTGGCTGGAGGGGCGCCCCGGTCCTACCTCACCGTGGTGTTTCTCCGTGGGGAGAAGGAGCTGAACCGACAGCCGGTGGTGGGGGAGACCACCGAGGTCATGGCCACGGTGCTAGTGGACAGACGCGACGATGGCGTCAATTTCTCCTGCCGGACAGAACTGGATCTGCGGCCCCTAGGGCTGGGACTATTCGAGAACACCTCAGCCCCCCATCAGCTCCGAACCTTCGGTGAGGCACTGGGGGTCCAGCAGGGCAAGGGTGGGGTGCCCTGCAACGGGGTGCCCATGGCCACAGAATCTTCTCAGAAGGCTGTGACTCCAGCTAAGGGGTGCCTGTGTCTTAGGACAGGGATGACCGAGTCTCCAGGGAAGAGGTTGTCTTGGGTGGGGGAACGAAAAGAAAACGCCCCAGGAAAGGGCTTCAGGACGTCTACCCCCGTCTGCTCACACCCACTTTCTCTCCCTAGTCCTGCCATCCACTGACCCGAAACTTGACACCCCCAGCCTCCTGGAGATGGGCACACAGGGGACCGTGGTCTGCTCTCTGAACGGGCTGTTCCCAGTCTCAGAGGCCCAGGTTCACCTGGCACTGGGGGATCAGAGGCTGGATCCCAGGATCACGTACCACGGCGACTTCCTCTTGGCCAAGGCCCTGCTCGAGGCAAAGGCAGAGGAGGGCTCCCAGCAGCTGACGTGCGCGGTGATGCTGGGGAACCAGAGCCGGGAGACGCGCCAGAACGTGACCATCTACAGTAAGAAAGGGCAGAGGCGGGGCTTCCCAGGGGGCGGGGCAGGCACGGGGGCGGGACTCACTGTGTGCCCCGCCCCCAGGCTTTTCGGCGCCCAACCTGACTCTGAGGGAGCCCGAGGTTTCAGAAGGGACGGAGGTGACCGTGGAGTGCCAGGCCCAAGCTGATGCCGTGGTGACGCTCAATGGGGTTCCAGCGGAGCCACCAGGCCCGTGGGCCCAATTCTTGCTGAACGCCAGCGCTGAGGACGACGGGCGCAGCTTCTTCTGCTCTGCCGCCCTGAAGGTGGCCGGGCAGGTGCTGCAGAAGAACCGGACCCGGGAGCTCCGTGTCCTGTGTGAGTGCGGCTGCAAGACAATGACCCCTGTCCTCCGAGGCCCAATCTCTGAAGTCCCATAAGCTGTTGCCCTTCAAGCCCTGTTCCTTGGGGAGCTCCCTCCCCATATTCCTACTTAAGTCCTTCAGTCCTAGATGGGAAGGGGTGTCCTGGTCCCTGACCTGAATCCGTCATCTTGTCGTGTCTCTTCAGATGGCCCCTGGCTGGACGAGAGGGACTGCCCAGGAAACTGGACGTGGGAAGAAGGCACCAAGCAGACCCTGAGATGCCAGGCCCGGGGGAACCCGTCCCCCCACCTGAACTGTTCCCGGGAAAAGGATGGGGTTCTGCTGCCCATCGGGAACCTGAGTTATGTCTCGCGGAATCTTTCAGGCACTTACGTCTGCCGGGCCGTCAGCAGTCGTGGGGAGCTCATCCGGGAGGTGTCTGTGATGGTGATCTGTGAGTGTGCCAGTGTGCAGGGCTGGGTGGGGTAGGGACCAGTGAGCCTGGCTCTGTCCTCACCACCCCTTGTGTCTTCCCGACAGACTCAGACCACCAGAATATAGTGGCCATCATTGTGGTGACAATCTTAGCCACCCTGGGCGCTGTGGGGTCCACGGCTTACATCTATAACCGCCAGCGGAAGATCAAGAAATACAAGCTACAAGAGGCTCAGAAGCAGACCACCATGAAACTGAACACACAAGCCACGCCGCCCTGAGCCCATCCCAGAGCAGGGCCTCCTCCTCGGGCCCCCACGTGGTGAACAGAGTGGTGGACATATGCCATTCGGCTACATCCACTGTTCCAGCATGCCAGAGGACAGGACAGCAGCCTCAGTCAGATGCAGATGGCGTTTGGGGTCACAGCACCTTCAGCCCTCATACCTGACCTGTCCAAGAGGAGGGGGCAAAACTCAAGGCATGATTGTGAGGAATATCAAAGTCTAACTTGGCCACAGTGGGAGTGATAAGAGACATATGCCCCCAACATGGGGACAGATAGCCAGGAAATACTGAAACTCACTGCCTGCTGTGTGCACCGAGGCCCCACAGCCCCAAGGAAGAAGTGGCCCTGCACAGACACGTGCAGCATCGAATCACAAATGCCCATACTTCCTCTGACTGATGCCAGCTCCAGCGCTGCTGTCTACTAACTGTCCTCAACTCTTGATGATGACATATTTATTCATTTGTGATTTTACTAGCTATTTATTGAGTGCCTTGTTTGTAGGCTAAGATGGTAAACAAGATGAATATAGGTTCCTGCCTTCATAGAGCTCCTAGTCTAATCTCATTCAGGGTCACCAGGGACAGTTGTACAGGCTGTACATTGCACAAAAAGATGAATTTCACACTTCATTGGCCAACCTGCTTTCCCCCAGCAAGGTGATTTTTCTATCTGGCACAAAGACACTACATGGACTAGCAATGGTCACATGCTCAGGGACCACCCAGTGAGTCCTTACCCACCCCACCCCCAAGCTCCAGCACTGACACTGACCTTTGTTAGTCATCTCCCCACCCACATGTGCCACTGCCAGTGTTCACAATGGCCATGCCCAAACATGGGTGATCTGAGTTTGTTGGAAAGATTCATGGGTGCCTTGGCAGCTGAACCATGGACTGCCATGAAACTGTGTCCAACCCATGTGTCTCCTTGTCCAGCCTGTTTCCATCTCAGTGGAACCACAAGGGAACAGAAGGCTCTGCAGCTCCAAATTCCTGGAGCGACCAGGGCCCTGCAAGCAGTGGGGGGAGGGGCTGAGGCCTTGGAGGAGCCCCCTGCCACCTCTGGAAGCCTCTCCTGTGTGCTAATAAAGAGTTGTCATCCCCCCAGGCTTGTGTGAATTGAGGGGAGCTGTCGCGTCCAGCTGGAGCCCTTTCTAAACAGCTATGCAGCAGCCCTGTCCTCCCACTTCCTCCCCCAAGAAAAGGATGTGGGTTCAAGGCCAAACGCTGAGGCTCTGGTCCAAATCTGGGGCTTTTTATGACCTTTTGGGACTCTAGTGAAAACTAAAGTCTCTTCTCCAGAAAAAGGCAATGCTCTTTGGCTTACAACGGGGTCTTATCCCACTGTGGAGCCAAGGCGACGGAGTATTTTTTGCAAGGCTCCTGGGCCCTCGGAGGCCTCCCTTGTCTCTCGGGGTGGGGTGGAGGAGGCGGCGCTCTGGGCCTTCTTATCTCGGGAGCCAGCTCCGGCTCTCTGGCGTGGGGCCCCTCAGTCCAGGCTCTTTGCCATGGGGTCTGTGTTCCCCCTGTCGCTGCTGCTTTTGTTAGCGGCGGCACACTGGGGAAGTGGGACCGTACCGGGCCGCCGGGCTAAGCGGGCACCAGGTTCCCGGGAAAGCCCTCCCGCAGCCTCTGGGACCTCAGCGTCATTCTGGGTGCGCATAAGCCCGCAGTCGGTGGCCGTGCGGCCGGGGGTCTCAGTGTGGCTCAACTGCAGCAACAGCTGCCCCCTGCCGCCGAATTCCAGCCTCCACACCCAGCTGCAGCGGGGTGAGACGTCCAGCGGGCCGGGTTGGGTATCTTACCAGCTGCTCGACGTGAGGGCCTGGAGCTCCGACGTGCGCTGCTTCGTCACCTGCGCGGGAGAAACGCGCTGGGCCACGGCCAGGATCGACACCTACAGTGAGGGACAGGGCTCAGGCCCGTCTGGGGGGAGGGAGAGGAGGGGAGGGGTCCGGAGGAGTGGGACGTAGTTGACCGTCGGTCTAGGGGGCGCCCGAGGACCTTACTCAGGGGCTCCCTCTTGCCTTAGAAGCACCGCACAGCGTCATACTGGAGCCTCCGGTCTTAGAGGGTGGCATGTATACTCTGCGCTGTCACGTGACGCGCGTGTTCCCCGTGGGCTTCTTGGTGGTGACTCTGAGGCGCGGCGGCCGGGTCATCTATTCTGAAAGCCTGGAGCGCTTCACTGGCCTGGATCCGGCCAACGTGACGCTGACCCACGCGTTTCACGCCGGACTCCGCGACTTCGGGCAGCCCGTGACCTGCCTCGCGCGCCTCAATCTCGACGGCCTGGTGGTCGGCAGCAGCTCAGCACCCATTACGCTGACGCTCGGTGAGGCCCCCTTGTAATCCTCGGGACTTGGGGACGGGGCTGGGTAGGGGGAGACAGGGTTATGATCCCAGGAGGGCGCACAGACAGACCAAGCGTGAGCTCCACGCGAGTCATCAGACCTCCACGGGCTCCGTCCCTAATTGTCACCTCCTGCTCCCAGCTTGGAGCCCCGAGTCCAAAGCCTTGGCCTTCACTTCCGTCGCAGTTCTTGTGGTCATCCTTGTCGCCGTGGGGGCTGCCTACCTGCGCAGGTGCCTAGCGATGCGGTCTCGGGCGTAGAGGGGGCGTGCTATGCCGGCTGAGCAGGGGAAAAGAAGAATCTGGAACAATGCGGGGAACCCTCTTGCATCAATAAAGCCTCCCTCAGCCAGCCTTTGTCTCGAGGCCTCAGAGTCCCCATTACTGCATCTCCTGGGAAGAAGTGGTCTCCTTTTTTGGCCCCGCTGCTGCCACTTTCTCCAAGTTTCTTGTCTCCCTGAGGGCACCTGAGGTTTTCTCACTCAGGGCCCATTTGGGGTCCCAAATCCCCAGTTCCGCACTCCCAGCTAGTGTAGGAAAAACCTCTCCTGCTGGCATTATCCAAGCGGTGCAGACGGGCCCAGCGGTGCAGGAGGGCCACTGGCGGGGGTGGGGGAGAGGGAGGCGGGTTCATGGTATGGCTTTTTCTGATTGGCTCTACCGCTACCACACAGCAGCTCTGATTGGGTGCTAAGTTTCCGGTCCTAACCCCACCTCCAGGTTAGACCTGGTGCTTCCCTAGAGATCAACCCAACTGTGCGGGTAGCCAGAGCTCACCATTAACGCTGGGGGTCAGACCACACATGTGGGTCACATGGACGTATATAGGTAAATGGATTCGCAGAACAGGTGTCCTTATAGCGACAGCGGGAAGGGATAATCATATGGTCCACATGGAGTGCCACAGACTTGCGTCCTGGCAACGTCCTTGTAGTCACCAGACCAGGTGGGCACATGCGGCGGGTGTCAAAGTCTGGGGGTCCGGATGCGGGGTTAAAAGCATCACAGTCGGTCTTTCGGTCTCGCATGGAGGCAGAATCCAGGCCCATACTGGGTGCCTAGCAGAGCCGGCGCGACCCAGGGCCCCGCCCGCCGGCGCGGAAGGCGGTTCGCGCTCACACACGCCGAGTAGACACGTGCCCGCTGCACGCTGGGTAAATACAGACCCGGAGCTGAGCCGATTCTGATTTAGACGCCCGAGAACGCTGCGCGCACGCACCCGTGTCCCCAACTCGCTGGCACTTTCGTCCCGCCCCCTCCGTCGCGTGCTGGGGCCGAGCGGGAGGGGGATTCGGGGCGTGGCTCCGCGGGGTCAAAAGGAGAAGCATCTCAGTGAGGATGGCATCCTCACGCTCTCCGCTAGAACTGTCCTTTCTCCATCCTGTGCTTCCCAAACCTCTCCAAACCCCAAATCAATTCCTGCCCTAAGGGGCGCTGGTAGGAGGAGCTAACGATGGGGGCGGAGCTCGGAGTCCAGCTCATTATCATAGCATCCAAGCCCGGGTTGGGGAGGGGGTTTGAAAAGGGCAACACAGCATCCCCCGACCTCCGAGTCGCCGCTGAGGATGACGCGGGAGAGCGTGGTCGCCCCCAGAAGGCTCCGGGCGATCGAGCTGGCCGCCGCGTAGACCCTGGGGGTCGCTCGCTCCTGCCAGCCTGCCTTCGCCGAGGCCAGGAGCTAAGCGCACGCTCGCCTGCCGCCCCCCCGCCGCCTCTGCCGCCGCCCCCTCCTTGGAAACCAAGTTACCAACGTTAAACCAATCCCCGAGCGCAACTCTGCCTCCCCCACACCCCACCCGCCGCGCCGCGCCGCGCCGTCCTCTAGCCCAGCTCCTCGCTCGCTCTCCCCTCGCCTCCTGCGCTTCCCCCGCGGCGGCGATGCCAGGGCCTTCGCCAGGGCTGCGCCGGGCGCTCCTCGGCCTCTGGGCTGCCCTGGGCCTGGGGCTCCTCGGCCTCTCAGGTAAGAGCCCGCCCCGGCTCGGGGTGTACAGGGCAGGGGCGGAGTTGCCGGACCGGGAAGCGGCCCTGTGCCCCTCCCGGCTCCGCCCTCGCCTCGCTCCCACGCTTCTGTCCCCGCCTCGAGCCGGGTCCTCTCCCCTCTCCCCCTCGCCCCCAACACACACCCAGACCCAGCTTCCTGACTCCTTGCTCGCCCCTACCCCCTCGGAGACCCTGGGAGCTCTTCCGCGCCCAACCCCGCGCCCTGGAGACCCCGTGGCTCTCGTGCCCTCTCCCCGGGTACCTCCTCCCGTTCTGCTGTGCACCATGGTCCACGGACTGGCATCTTCTCTACTCGCGGTCCGCGAAGACTCCATCTCTCCAACTACCGTGACTCAGAGGCGCTGTTCGCGCTCCACCGGGAGCCCTGGCAACCAGCTCCCTAGGCTGTTCCCGCGGTTCCTTCCACCAGCCCAGCCCCTCGTCCTCTTTCCGTGTTCCCCACCCAGGTTTAGGGTCCTTCCTTATCCTTCACCCAGTTTCATATCTCCTTTGCCCTCGCCCACCCTCATTCTCCTCCTCTCCCGGCAATGTGCCAGAACCCGAGAACCCGTTGGTTCCCCCTCCCCCACCCGGGGTCCCCTTCTCCCGCCATTGCTGTGTGCATCGAAGACCCCATCTTTCCTCTCGTCTCCCCCTTTCCCTCGTGCTTTCCCACTGCTTCATCGGCGCCTTGGAGACCAGGGCTCTCTGCTGCCACGTCCCAGAGACACCCTCGAGGTTTAGACTCTGGGAGCGCGCGCCTCCAAACCCGAGGCCTGGGCGGGACGCGGGGACTCCTGGGTTCCTTCCTGGCTGCGGCCTCTGCTCGTTCCCCGGGAACCCTTGACTGGGTCCAGGGGCGCTAAGATCTCAGGGAGTTGGCTCCCCAGGCTGAGCCCGCGTTTCCCTGGGCAGCGGTCGCGCAGGAGCCCTTCTGGGCGGACCTGCAGCCCCGCGTGGCGCTTGTGGAGCGCGGGGGCTCGCTGTGGCTGAATTGCAGCACCAACTGCCCTCGGCCGGAACGCGGTGGCCTGGAGACCTCGCTGCGCCGAAACGGGACCCAGAGGGGTTTGCGCTGGTTGGCGCGGCAGCTGGTGGACATCCGCGAGCCGGAGACCCAGCCCGTCTGCTTCTTCCGCTGCGCGCGGCGCACACTACAGGCGCGTGGGCTCATTCGCACTTTCCGTGAGTTCTGGGTGGCCGCGCGCGTACTCCACTACTTTCCCTCCGTTCCAGGCCCCGCCCCTTGGGTCCCGGGGTTCTCCCCTTCAGGTCCCACCCTCTGGATCTCTAAGCCCTCCAGTCTTGGACCAGGCTCCGCTGAGTTCCACGCCAAGTCCCCCTAAGCCTCGGCGTCCCAAGAGCCGCGGTTCCTCCCTTGCAGAGCGGCCGGATCGCGTAGAGCTGGTGCCACTGCCGCCGTGGCAGCCGGTGGGCGAGAACTTCACCCTGAGCTGTCGGGTCCCCGGCGCCGGGCCCCGTGGGAGCCTCACACTGACCCTGCTGCGGGGCACCCAAGAGCTGATCCGCCGCAGCTTCGCCGGCGAGCCACCCCGAGCGCGGGGCGCGGTGCTCACAGCCATTGTACTGGCTCGGAGGGAGGACCATGGGGCCAATTTCTCGTGCCGCGCGGAGCTGGATCTGCGGCCACACGGCCTGGGACTGTTTGAAAACAGCTCGGCCCCCAGAGAGCTCCGAACCTTTTGTGAGTAGGTGTGGGGTGGACATGGGGACCAAGTGGAGTCGGGCGGGTTTTTAAGAAGTTTCGAGACAGATACATCTGGACGCTAATTCTTCAACACTCACCAACTGTTTCCCTCTCTGTGCCTTAAGGATGATAATACCATAAAATAGTGCATATGAAGTGCTTAGTACGTATTGACTGCTCAGTACATAACTTTGCTCAAGCTCGGTGCTTCGACCCCCTAGCCCTGTCCCCGGACGCCCCGCGCCTCGCTGCTCCTCGGCTCTTGGAAGTAGGTTCTGAAAAGCCCGTGACCTGCGCCCTGGACGGACTGTTTCCGGCCTCAGAGGCCAGGGTATATCTTGCGCTGGGAGACCAGAGGCTGAGTCCCGATGTCACCTTGGAGGGGGACGCACTCATGGCCACTGCCACAGCCACAGCTAGCGCCGAGCAGGAGGGTGCCAAGCAGCTGGTCTGCAGTGTGACCCTGGGGGGCGAAAGCCGCCAGACCCGGGAGAACCTGACCATTTACAGTAAGAAGGAGAGGGGGGAAGAGGGTGGGGGGGACAACTGTGGCTCGGGGGTGGGGCCAGAGGAACGCGAAGGGGGGGAGAAGAGTGGGCGGGGCCTCAGTTTCGGGGCAGGCGAGGCCTGAGAAAGGGGCGGGGCAGACGGAGCACAGAGGCTGAACAGCTGAAGAGGCGGAGCCTGAGAGGCGGGGCGTGAAGCGCTCTGTTTGGGCAAATAAGGGGCGGGCCTTGACCGGCGGGAGGGGCGTGGTCAGCGGACCCCAGCGGGTGCTCCACCTCCAGGCTTCCCTGAGCCCCTCCTGACCCTGAGCGAGCCCAGCGTCCCGGAGGGGAAGATAGTGACAGTAACCTGCGCAGCCGGAGCCCAAGCCCTGGTCATCCTGGAGGGAATTCCAGCCGCGGTCCCGGGGCAGCCTGCCCAGCTACAGCTAAATGCCACCGACGACGACGACAGGCGCAGATTCTTCTGCGCCGCCTCCCTCGAGGTGGACGGCGAGACCCTGAGCAAGAACAGGAGCGCTGAGCTTCGTGTCCTATGTGAGTTGGTGTTAACCCCTCGCCCCGCTCCTCGTGACCTCCAAGGACCTTCATGGTCCCTGGCCGTGTCGTCGAGGCAGGGCCATTCCTCACCGTCCACGTCTAGCCTCTCTGTATCCCACTCCCCTGCCCGCAGACGCCCCTCGGCTGGATGATACGGACTGTCCCAGGAGCTGGACGTGGCCCGAGGGCCCAGAACAGACGCTGCGCTGCGAGGCCCGCGGAAACCCAGCGCCCTCGGTGCACTGCGCGCGGCGAGACGGCGGGGCCGTGCTGGCGTTGGGGCTGCTGGGTCCTGTCACTCGCGCGCTCGCTGGCATTTACCGCTGCACAGCAGCCAATGTCCAGGGCCAGGCGGTCAAGGATGTGATGCTGACGGTGGAATGTGAGTGGGGGGTGCAGGGAGCATCTCTGTCTAGTTCAGGGTCTGGGAGTGGCTGGCCTAGGGTATGAGACGTGTCTTTGGGCGGGATTTTGGGAAAGGGAAGTGGCTGGTTACTGGGATTGGGAAACGATCTTGGCGAAGGCTGGAGGGAAAGGAATTGGTGTGTCCATAGGCTGGGGCGTGGCGTTTGGGTGGAGTCTTAGAAAGGTGGGCGGTCCAGGCAGTCTAACAGTTTTTAGGAGGAAAACTGGGGAAGGGCTTTCGGGGCTCATGGATCCCCAAAACAGATGCATGACAAGACTAGCCCGACACTCCCTGGGATCCGCGTCCCTGTGTAGATCAAAGCCATCCCAACCCTTCGTGGCAGCCCTGGGACACAAAAGAGGGTCTGGGGACGTTAGACAAAGCTAACAACACACATTCCCCTCTCCAGACGCGCCAGCACTGGACAGCGTGGGCTGCCCCGAGCGCATTACTTGGCTGGAAGGAACAGAGGCCTCGCTGATTTGTGTGGCGCATGGGGTCCCACCGCCCAACGTGAGCTGTGTGCGCTCTGGGGAGGCCGGGACCCTCATGGAGGGGCTGCTGCGTGTGGCCCGGGAGCACGCGGGCACTTACCGCTGTGAAGCCACCAATGCTCGAGGCTCTGCCGCCAAAAATGTGGTTGTTACGGTGGAATGTGAGTAGTGGCAGCACAGCGTCTGTCGGGACAACCCTGGCTGGACTTCCCGTCCCTTGTGTGAACTGCTGCAATCCTGCTCCCCAGATGGCCCCAGGTTTGAGGAGCTGAGCTGCCCCAGCAATTGGACGTGGGTGGAAGGATCCGGTAGACTGTTTTCCTGTGAGGTCGACGGCAAGCCAGAGCCCAGGGTGGAGTGCGTTGGCTCTGGGGGTGCCAGTGAGGGGGTGCTGCTGCCTCTGGCACCCCCAGACCCTAGCCCCAGAGCCCCCGGCACCGCTAGTGATCTGGCACCTGGAATCTACGTTTGCAATGCCACCAACCGGCATGGCTCCATGGTCAAAACAATCGTCGTGAGCGCGGAGTGTGAGCGGGGCCCAGATGGGCGGGGTGTAGGGGTGCCCAGGGTCTGGGGCCCCTCCCTGACACCCCCCATGGCTGCTTTGCAGCGCCACCGCAGATGGATGAGTCCACCTGCCCAAGTCACCAGACCTGGCTGGAGGGGGCGCAGGCTGCCGCCCTGGCCTGCGCCGCCCGGGGTCTCCCTTCCCCAGGAGTGCGCTGCTCCCGGGAGGGGGTGCCCTGGCCGGAGCGGCAGCGCGTGTCCCGAGAAGACGCGGGCACCTATAGCTGTGTGGCCACCAATGAGCATGGCACAGACTCCCGGATGGTCACCGTGGGCGTGGAATGTGAGTGAAGGCAGCATCGGATGGAAGGGACACAGTCTCTGAAAAAGGGACTTGCAGGGATGGCAGAGCCTATGAGAGTTCAGGGCGTCTGTCCCAGTCCCATTCTGGGGGACAAGGAATCCCGACCTAAACCTGTGAGTAATGAAAAGTTTAGGAAACAGGACCTGCGCCCCTCTCAAATCCTGGATCAGAAGGACACTGGCCAGGGGCTCCACCTCCTCCCATTCAGTGAAGAAGGGCGCAGAATTTTAGTCCTGACAATAGCCCGTAGTGGGGGTAGGGGGCTCGCCTGCCCATCAGACAGGGTTGATCACAGACCTCTGCAGTGGGCCAGAGGAGGGCACCTTGCTAGCGCTGGGCCTGCGCTAAGCCCCACTTGACCCCTTGTCCCCCTGCAGACCGGCCGGTGGTGGCAGAGCTGGCCGCCTCGCCTCCAGGGGGCGTGCGGCCAGGCGGGAACTTCACCTTGACCTGCCGCGCCGAGGCGTGGCCTCCAGCCCAGATCAGCTGGCGCGCGCCCCCGGGGGCCCTCAACATCGGCCTGTCAAGCAACAACAGCACGCTGAGCGTGGCGGGCGCCATGGGAAGCCACGGCGGCGAGTACGAGTGCGCAGCCACCAACGCGCACGGGCGCCACGCGCGGCGCATCACGGTGCGCGTGGCCGGTAAGTGGCAGCTGAGGGCGGGGCGAAGGATCTGCAGGGGGGCGTGACCTGAGCTTGGGGCCCTGACCACGTCTCTGCGTCCTTCTCAGTCCCCATAGGCGAGACCAGAGTGGGCCAGAGTAGAAGTCAAGGGGACCTGTCCGGGTGGGGCTGTTGATGGCAGGTTGGGGGTGGGAAGTGGAACTCCAGGGGAGGCACACTTCAGGGCTGTCACCGCTGTGGGGAGGGGCTTAATGACTTGGGGTGGGTTGTGCGTGGTGGAGACTTAACCCAACTTACTCTCCACTGTGTCGCCGGGGGGAAGAGAAGTTGGAGGGCCACCAAGGGGAGGGGGGGTGTTGGTGACTGGATCTCCTCCTCCCACTTCCAGTAGCTTCTAGGGCTGGGGTCTTCCTGGGGTGGAGAGACTCTGACCTGATCCTGCCAACCCTCATCCTTTAAGGGTGGGGAGAATTGACTTGTCACCAGGGGGCTGGCTGGTCACAGGCTTATATCCCCATGGGGCTGATGGGCAGTGTGAATTAGGTCTAGGGTCGCACTGGCGCTGGGAGTGGCCTTATTGAATGGGGTCTCTCCTTTCTCCCAAGGCCAGATTGCCAGTTCCTTGGGGCATAAGGACTGACCTCCTGCCTGTGGGGAGGGGACAGCTGTGTCGGGGATAGGGGGAGCCCCCCAAGCTTGGCCACCCTCCGTGAGGGTCTCCACCCCTCAGGTCCGTGGCTGTGGGTCGCCGTGGGCGGCGCGGCGGGGGGTGCGGCACTGCTGGCCGCGGGGGCCGGCCTGGCCTTCTACGTACAGTCCACCGCCTGCAAGAAGGGCGAGTACAACGTGCAGGAGGCCGAGAGCTCGGGCGAGGCCGTGTGTCTCAACGGCGCGGGCGGCGGCGCCGGCGGCAACGCGGACGCGGAAGGTGGACCCCAGGCTGGGGACACCGCAGAGTCACCTGCCGGGGGCGAGGTCTTCGCCATCCAGCTGACCTCCACGTGAGCCCGGTCCCCTCTCCCCGCCGGCCGGGGGACGCCCCCCAGATGTGCACAGGGGGGCTTGTTTATTGCTCTATTTATTTATTTATTTATTTATTTATTTATTTATTTAACTCCAGGGAGTCACCCCTATTTTCTACCCATTCTCCCCAATAAAGTTTTTATAAAGGACTCCGGATCTCTGCTTCTGTTTCTGCACGCAAAAAACTTTCTTTAAAATTCTCCAGCCTGCTGTGCCTCAGACGCAATCCAAGGCATCTTTTCGACGTGTGACCTGGAGCTCGTCCTCCATCCCTGCCCCGTTTCCTGCTCTTATGAGCCCTTGGGCAGGGGTGGGGACCTTACTCCTTCCTTCTCCTCCCAGCAGCTTATCTCTTCCGCCCAGCATTGCCCTCTGATCCAGGTCACTCCAGGAGGTGGGAGCTAGGTGCTTCCCCAGCCCGGTTACTTACTGGCAGGGCCAAAGGCAAGGCCACCTTGCCAGGATGGGCGGCCTCCTTCCGCCTGGCCCCTGCACTGAGACCTCACCAGCTATGAGTGTCAGCCCTCAGGATGTCTCTCCTGCTAAAGGGTGCGCTCCTGCCCCAGCCCTCCATGCCTCCTCCATCCTGTGTCCACCCACAGTGCCTCAGTTTACCCCCAAGTGCCTTTTCACTGGGCGCATCATGATTCAGAAGAGACACACACGGTCGCAGCTGCAACCCCCACTGAATATCACCCATGCGCTCACCCCCAACAGCATAAGGCGGAACAGCTGGGACTCCTCCCGCAGCCTCAGAAGCAGGAACACAGGGCCCTGGAAAAGGAAGCCACCCTGGGCCGCCCCAAGCGCCATTGGCTGCCCCGTGCAAACACTACGTGAGCAAGGATGAGGGTGAGACGAGGAGGAAGCAGCATGAGAAGGCAAGCCAGTGCCGGGGGCTGCGTGCCAGGTACAAAAGGCACAGCGAGGAGCAGCCCCGTCACCCCCCTAATCATCTCTCTCCACTCCCACTGGCCTCTTCGAGGTTTCTGGAAGCCCACAGAATCCTGCTTGCTACGGGGCCTTTGCTCTTGCTCTTCCTTCTGCCTGGCGTGTCTTCACCTCCAATAGTCCCAGAGCCAGTTCCTAACCCTCAGGTCTGTGCAAGTGTCACCCCTTCGGGGAAGCCTTCCCTAAGCCCTGTGGCTAAGGGGCTAAGGTCGCCTCCCAACTTCGTATTTTTTTGACACAGAGTCTCACTCTGTCGCCCAAGCCGGAGTGCAGTGGCACAATCATAGCTCACTGCAGCCTCCAGCTCCTGGGCTCAAGCTATCCTCCTGCCTCAGCCTCCCGAGGAGCTGGGACTACAGGCATGCGCCACCACGCCCAGCTAAATTTTCTATTTTTTTTGTAGAGACGGGATTTCAGTCTTGCTCAGGCTGGGGATTATAACTTAAGATCCTAGTAGACATTTAATTGAATATTTTACTGTCTCCCTAGAATATCGGGCACCCCGGAGCAGGGATCTCTGTTCTAGTCCCTGCTGAGTGTCCCCATTGGGGTCTGGCACACATGGCTGCTCAGCAAGTGTTGAATTAATGGATAAAAGCAGCCTTGAGTTTGCAGACACACAGTTTAAGACCTTCATGTGTTCAGGGTATATCACCAAGGGTTTCTCTATGCTGGGCACTGGGGAGGTAATTCATGGACACAGATATGGTGACTCAGTCCTGAAAAGTCACTGTCCAGTGGGGCAGATGGGCCAGAGAATTGAAAAATCTAGTAGCTTCTGAGGTGGGCATGGCGGCACATGTCTGTAGTCCCAGCTACTCAGGAGGCTGAGGTAGAAGGATGGCCTGAGCCTAGGAGTTCAACGCTACAGTGAGCTATGATTGTGCCCCTGCACTCCAGCCTGGGCGACAGAGTGAGACCCTGTGTCAAAAATAAAAATAAAAAAAGTATTCCACATTAAATCATATCTGTATGTCGGCTTGTTAAGAGAAGGAGGTAGACACTCAGAGACAACAACAAAAAAAAACATGGAAGAGGAGAGACAGGCTCCTTGGGCGAGGTGAGTTCAGGCACAGTCACACCGGGGCTGTGTTCAAGCTACCCACTCATCTACCACAGCTCCTCAAAGGCCACCAACTTGCTAGCCATTACCCAATCGCGTTTACCACCCCTCGGTCTTGCAGGGGGTGGCTACTCCGTGGGGGATGCGGAATATTCGAGTCACCCTATAGGTTAAGGACAAATGGGCCACTACAAGGGCTGGGATACAACATCAAATGGAATTCAGCCTAGCGCTCATGTAGGGAGGGAGCGGTGGGTGATTCACTCCTGGGGCTAGCGGGGCAGTTACGAAAAAGGAAAATCGTGGAAAGTCCCAGAGGAAGTGGTAATCGATTGGCTTGGGCATAACGTACCCTGGCCGTAAGGTACCTTCAGCACCCTCGTGTCGCTGCTTCCTCGCCCTCTCCTCCCGACGCGCGCCTAAACCTGCGCTTCCCCTCACAATCCCGAGCCTCGGCATGCCCCCGGGTGCGGGTTCCAGCTTTGCCCCACCACCGCCCCCCGGCAGACAAGGACATCTGGGGTTGGGAAGCCTACCAGGGCTAGACGGTGAGCCCTCCTGGGCGGCGAGCTGCTGCCCATCCCTCCACCCACCGTCCTTATTGTGCCATCAGACTGGGCGGATGGCAGCCCAAGCCACTCATCTGAGTCGGCTAGAACGGAGGGGAGAGGAAAACGGAAGAACGAATTTAGGTAGGACGCAAGATGACCTGCTGCCTCTCTCCTCCCCGTCCTCGGAGCCCCCCACCCTCAGCCTGTTAGCCCCCAGTGGGTCCGGGGACGCGCACAGACAAGGCAAAGGGAGAGAGAGCGGTCCTTCCCAATCCACAGCGGCACACAAAGCCCTTCACCTTCTCCTAGCCTTCCAAGCTCCTCCCTGGGCTTCGTTTTTCCGAGGGTCTCTGATGCCCCCTTCGGTGGTCGGCGGGACGGTCCGACTCCCTCCCGCAGCGTCTCTTCCTCCCCGCCCCTCGCCACAGACCCCGGAGAGAGCTCAGCCCCGGCTTCGGGGGCGCGAGAACACCCCATGCGCCCGGGGCCCCTGCGCCCCGGAGGAGGGGACGACGGTCCAGCATACGAGGCACAACTTCGCCCAGCCGTTCCGCCACCGCACTCGGGCACACGCCCCATCCCCGCCGCGGTCGGGCAGCGTCCTGATCAGCCCCATCCCCGGGCTGCGGGTGAGCCCAGCCCCAGCCACGCTCCTACCTGCGCGGCGGCGGGCGCAGCTAGGAGCGAGGGCACCGAGCGCGCCGGCCCGCCCGAGCCCCGCACCGCGGCGCGTCTGCCCTTGTCTGCGGCGGTGGCTGCAGCGGCCGCGGGCTCGTTGGCTGGCTTGACTCGCTGGCTGGCTGGCCGGCCGGCCGACTGGCTGGGTGCCCGGCTGACTCCTCACTGGGGCTTCCTGTAGGGCTGGACAAAGGACATTTCCTGGGAGGAGCAGGGGAATGTTCCCAGCATGCCTCGATTTGTAGTTCCCGGGGACTTCCTGCCACCACTGCAGCGGGCACCCGGGAGGTAGCTCCGGCCAAGGCTGGGACCCCGGGAAAGGCGCTCGCTCCTTCTCTAAGCGCCTGGGGGAAGAGAGCGGCCGGTGGGTTGCGCCCCGGGCCCCGCCCCGCGGCGCTCGTGTCGCCCGCCGCCCGGCAGGACGCGTGGTCCCCGCGCCGCACCCAGCGCTCCCCGCACGGACTGCGGGCGCAGGCTAGGACACTGCCGCTGGGCTGTCGCAGTGTGCGGGAGGGCTCTGCGGCGGGAGCGGCCTTTTCTTTAGAAATAAGTTTGTGGTGGGTTCGCTTGGATTTGACTTGTTTAATAGATTTTTTTAATAGATTTTTTAAGCCGTCGGAATCCTGCTGGGGGGGATTAAAGAACTTAAAGAACTTGACTTGACCAGGAATTCAGGTTCCTTAAGATCTTGGCGCTTCATCCTTAAAACCATACAGAGCTGATTGTTTCCAGATCCTGACCCGGTGACATTCCTTTCTCCAGTGTTGGCCCCGTCCCAGGGATCTTTTCAAGAATCGCAATTAAGAGATTGAAAATAAATTACATAAATTAAATATCAGACATGTAAAAAACCGTGTGCTGCTGAGTTAGGAACGTGCTGGACTTTCTGCGTATCTTTCCCTCAGTCACCTTAAGGATTCAGCTTCCTTGGTCCCGTAAAACAGACGTGGTGGCCACTGTATATCTAGAGTGTTTTGGGAAGTGGGGATGTGGAGGCAAGAGAACACTGGCTGCAAGAGAGGAACTCCGCTTCCACCCTTGCAAGAGACTATAATGTCCTCCACAAGTTTTTGTCTGTTTCTGAGACTACATTCTCTGGACTCCTGTGGGAAAATCAAGCAAGGGCCACATAGAGACTAAATTGAATGAAAACTGTGTTATCTTAAG